>SNQJ01S0139495.1:0-23262 GCA_010110895.2 Picea sitchensis | reverse complement strand
ACCCTATGGGAACCAACTTTCTAGGGAATCCTGTCATTCCCCCAAGGTGTGGACAAGTGGAAAGTGATAAGGTCCAAGCACACATCAGAAGTAAAAATAATTAAATGCACATATTCAAATGTTTTGAGAATCATAGTGACACATACCATGATACCCAGACTGATTACTTCATGGAGCAAGACCCATTGTTGCTGAAGGACCAGGCTGATGGGATAGATGTTGACGTTCCTGGCAAGGTGGAGGCATTGAAGAAGAAAGATGGTCCCTCCAGGGCTAGGCTCTAAGTCAATATGTCTCTCAGTACTCCATGTCTAGGACCTGTGGTCCTTGAGACATAATCTCCTTAGTTATGCCTAGGCTAGGGGATAAAACTTGACTTATTTCTTTTCATTTTTCCACCTCAAGAATTTTTTCAGTGGCATGTGTTACTTCATAGATAGGGAGCAATGACTGCATCCTAATTTCTTCCATGATATCGCTTGAACTATTCTATAGCCTTATGTAGGCATTAGTTGTTGCCTTTTGGGTGGCATGTACATTCTTGAACATGGGTTTACAGGTGTCAAAGTATATCTGACATAAAATTCTTTCTCTATCAAAGTATACTAGTAGTGTAGTGGGGGGAGCCTCGCACATGTCTTTCCAGCCAAGCATATTCTCTAAGGCTTCATGGGATCCCTAATACCTCCCTTGAATCTCTACTATTTTATCTTGTAGCTTGAGTTGTTCTTCTCGACCGGTTTTTATTTTACCGAGCAAATTGATCTATTCTTTCTGCTCAGTTGCAAATCTTTCATTTACCTTGAGCGTCTGGGTTTTGATAGAATCCACATAAAGTTTAGATGTCCTGTTCACCTCCATGAATTTTTCAAGCTTCTGTCTTTCTGCTTCCAATTCCCTATTGTGGGTGTCCCACTGGGTCTTGATCATTTTTTCGATTTCTTCATTCATTTGATCTCTTTGTTCTTGTAGGGATCTATTCAAATTCTCGATATTGAGAGTGTCATCTATGCTTGTAGTGTTCTCAAACTCTGAAGTAATCTTGTCTTTAACATATCTTAATTTTGTTTCTATCTCTGCCACCCTAGTTTTGGCAGTGTTCAGGGCATTGGCTACTTCAAGGATGGACGAGGCATTTAGTCCTGCAAAAGTGTGGAGGGCAGAGGATTCTTGAACAACATTCTCTTCAGGATAAGGCCATGCCTTCCATTCTAATATTCTCTCTGCAGACGAATTGGATATGGTGTCTTCTCCTCTTTTTACTTTACTCGATCTCTTCTCAATACTCCTCATCTTGTTGTCATAATAGTAGTCTCCAATAGTGACCATAGTTCCCTCAAAATTCAAGGCTTGAGAAGAAAAAGAAGAATGTCACAGAATAGCATTGAGAGGAGTGTAGTATTGAGGTGGCATGTTCACAATACCTAAATTGGTTTTTGATGGAGTGTTTGGGGTCTTACTCAAATCATGCAATTTTTGTTTTTTCAACACCTAATCTACCCTTTTCTTAGCCTCGACTTCTTCAATTTCCCATTTAGCTTCGGCCTCTTTAGCAGCCCTTTTAGCTTCGACTTCATTGACCAATCTTCTATCCTCTGCCTCATCAACTAATTTCTTTGCCTTAGATTTTTCATCTTTCTTCTTTTGGAGTGCCACTATCTCTACCTTAAGTTAATTTTCTTTTCTAATTCTCTCCTCCTCGACTTGCCTTCTTTGTTATTCATCTTTAGCCTAGAGTCTCCTATGTTCCAACTTTTGCTCATTTCTCGCCTTTTCTTTCTCTTTAACATTGGTGTTGATCTGTCCCTATTTGAGTAATCTCTAGAAATGGTCGATTGTCACTCTCTTCATTTCCTCTTGTTCACATTCAAGCTCATGCTTGGCAGAATTATTGGCTAACTTTTGTAGGGATTCTTCATATCATAATATTCCTTTAAATCTGTCTTCATCAAAGTCAACTACATGGAATTTGGAGTGGGTGAGCCCAATAGATATGACATGATTGACTGCAAGTTAATGGGGGTCATGGCATTTAGGATATCCTAGGCATAGGTGTAGTTCTTGTAGGATTTCTACCTCCTTTCTTGCATGTGGGTTGTTGGAAATGGTGTAATTCCCTATGTGGAATGGGAAAACAGGCCAAATCTTTTTGTTGCTAATTAGGAGTAGTGAGGTGACCCCTAACCCCATGGTTTTGTAAGAAATATCCCTCATCAACAGATGTTCTGGTACAAATTATGACAAAAGGTGAGGGGCTCCAATGGTGCCATACACCCTAATATACGAATAGTACTTACATAGGAACCAATCAATTATCCCCTTCATCCCAGTCCTAGCTTTAAAATAAATCTTATGTCTTGGAAAACCAAAAATAATAAAGTGTAGGGGGGCGAGGAAATAATTACAAATGTCATAAGAATATCTCTTGTAAGTAATGCTCCAGAGCTCAGAGAAGTACATATGAATGGGGGGTTGGTTTTGGTCCCAGTTCCACCTAAGGTCAGGAAACTGCACAAAGGAACATATAGCATCAATTAGATAGGTTTCCATGTAAAAACATGGTTTCTTCATACGTGGGATGTTCTTCATATGGAGACAGATATTGAAGGCTAAGATGTCTGCCTAGTTGAACACTTGTCCTATTTTGATGATTGTATGTGCTAGCGATAGCCAATCAGTCTGGAAGTGTGTGCTTTTATCTTCACCATAAAGCCAACACAACATGGCTACTAACAATTTATACGGTGCCTTGAGCTTTTCGGTGGGGACCAAATTTTATCCTTGTTTGAGGGTCTCGTCCTCATCATCCCACCAATTTTTCATAAGCTTCATTGGTCCCTTCTTGCCTTGGGTGAAACCTTTCAGGAATAGTTCATTAAGAGCTTAGGTGGGAGTGGGTAGATGGTATATTGAACCGATATCTTCGGGCCTTAGGGAGGCCACAGGCTTCCCCTGTTTTCTCATGATGGTTTCGATGTTCATGTTGAATTGTTTGAAGCACCATTGTGCGGCCTCATTGTATGGAAAAGGAGTTGGTCAAGAAACAACCAGATGGATGCCTCTTTTTTAGATATTTTGATATATTTCTGTGTCCTCATTCTCTACAGAGAAATCACTTCAGTTGAAAATTCTCTAGATCTCCTCATGTGTGGGACTGTGGTCTTCACCAATGTGGGGGGTAGTGTTTGTCACCAAGGCCTCAGTCGGGTGAGATGACATTTTAAGCGTGGAGCTCGACTGGAAATAAACAAATCCATTTGGTCTTTTCATATTTTGGCTCACCATGATAGGATTTTGGTTAATCCTTCATCACCGGATCAATAAGTGAATTAACCTATGTGAACATAATAGAGTAGGCACAAAAGGACCAACTATTAACAGTAAAATGCATTACCTATAATTGAGTTGAGGAAATGGTTACACAACACACTTAGCGAATAAATGAAAAATGACATTTAATAAATTTTGGAAGAAGATTGGTCGTAAAATAAGGGTTTTTAGCCATTAAGAGGTATTAAAACATTCGTAAATGTGCCATAACTTGTATTTGTACGAAAGTCATTATTGAATCGAGCCTCAATACTTGGCATTAATGCTAATTAATATAAGAAGTTGTCCAAATCTCTGTATCAGAGTCTAGGGGGGTTTCAAATTCAAAAATATAACCATCGGAGTCAGAGAATCAGAGTGGGAAAACTAGAGGATGAGTTTGAGCTCTGATGGGAGGGGTATAGAAAGAATATTCCCCTTTTATTTAGAAAGGTGTGTCGATTTGACAAGCATGCAACATTGTGGGGAACTTGGTGGGACTTGTCAGAGTTGTGGCATCAAAAGTCATTGAGGTTAGGTTTAAAATAAACTCCACAGACATGGTATCGAAGGAATATACCTTTATCCTAGAAAGAAGTGCCAAACGCGAAAGTTGAAGGGCTAAAAAATAACGTTGTCGAAGTTAGAGTTTCAGAGTTTTAAAGGATGAGGGACCAATTGGACTCTGACAAGAATGGTATTGAAGGAATATTCCTTCAATCCCTTGGGGTAGTGAAGAGTCCCAAAAGAAATAAAAGATAAGTTATTCAAGATCGATAAATGGGGAAAAATATCAAATCTTAAGATGAAACTTGGTGAGGTAATGATCAAACAGGTTGTATCAACTCGAGGGTGTTGAGTATACATCGGTTTTTAATCTATCCAACTATGGGATTACACAAAAGGAGTATATTTTATGTGCTAGAGCTATTGTAGCATGAGGGTCAAAGTCATGAGTGGTGTGTGGAGAAAAATACTCCGACGAAGACGATTCTGACAAACCCCTTTTCGATGAGAACATCAAAAACAAATTTGTTAGAATGGAAGACAGTGTGAGGTTTGATCTGAATCCATCATGACTTAGGCTAAAAGTGAAAGAGTGATATCAATCATGCTGGCTAAGTAAAAAAAAGGATCGGGTCTTGACTGTGAGAGGGAGGAACAATAAAATTCAGGTAGAGGGGTTGACGAGTGCAATATTAGGTGGATTGTTTATGACTGCATCCAATGGGATGTTATTCACAAAGAATCCGTAAATTGTATGAGTGATAGAAAAAAGCATTCTTCATGCTCATATCTTGTTAGTGAAGTAGGGATGTATTCCTTGTAAGAAAATTTTAAGAAATAAAAAGGGGGGGCCATTAAAAATAAATAAAATGGGTTGTTGTGGGAGGTGAGCCACAACACATTCTTATACATTTCAATGGTTCTTGCATCTTTTAAAATCTCTCAAATAATGGGATTTCTTTCACACGCGTTATTCTATTTGTTAAACATTTGTTAATTAGAGCTAGGTGGGTTGGTTAAAGTGGGTAAGTGTCATTTCCCCCACAAAGATTTGATTCTCTTTTGCATCATTTTTTTAATTGAAAATAAGGGTGGTGGGAAGTAAAATTGACAAAATTTTCAACATCTTTAAGTTCCCACTTCTTTAGTCAAACCTTAATCAAGGTAAGATGATCAACCACTATAAGAAAATAAAAGAATAAAAATTCTACCTAAATAAATGGCATGTCAAATCTAGAGTGGTGAAGCCTTGATTGGGACCCAACTAATACTTTATATTGAGTAGTATCAATCCATGTGTAAATACATCTAATTCAAACATTGATCGATATTCCAAAATACTTGATTTAAACTAACAAAAATATGGAAAATGTGTTTTCCCCACCACCTACCTGTGTGCACAAATTCACACCCTCACCACTAGGGAAGGAAGGTTGTGGGGAGATTTCGACACCCTCACCCTCAAGATGGTGGGAGGAAAAAGGGAAGGAAGGTTGTGGGGAGATTTCCTCTATTGATGTACAATCAATAAAGGATCCAATAGATCCAACTCCTATGCTCCCTTTGAGTTGTTCAAAAGGTTTGTATCCCTTTCTAGGTTTAAATTATTTAATTAGAGCCTCCTCTTTAGCCTATTAAGGGGTTTTAAATGGTAATAGTTTGCAAAGAAGAGGTTGACCCCTTTAATATGATTAAATCCATATCCACATTTTATCCTTTTGAAATTATTTCTAAAGCATTCTTATATATTTCAACGGTTCTTGCATCTTTTAAAATCTCTTAAATAATATGATTTCTTTCACAAGCATTATTCTATTTGTCAACCATTTGTTAATTAGGGATAGGTGGATTGGTTAAAGTGGGTAAGTGTCATTTCCCCAAAAATATTTGATTCTCTTTTGCATACATTTTTTCAATTGAAAATAAGGTTGGTGGGAAGTAAAATTGACACAATTTTCAACATCTTTAAGATCCTACTTCTTCATTCAAACCTTAATCAAGGTAAGATAATCAACCACTACAAGAAAATAGAAGAAAAAAAGTCTACCTAAATAAATGGCATGTCAAATCTAGAGTAATGAAGTTTTGATAGGGTCCCAACTAATACTTTAGATTGAGTAGTATCAATCCATGTGTAAATTCAAACATTGATCCGTATTCCAAAATACTTGATTTAAACTAACAAAAATATGGAAAATGCGCTTTCCCCGCCACCTACCTTTGTGCACAAATTCACAGCCTCGCCAGTCGGGAAGGAAGGTTGTGAGTAGATTTCCACACCCTCACCCTCAAGATGCTGGGAGGCAAGAGGGAAGGAAGGTTGTGGGGAGATTTCCTTTATTTATGTACAATCAATAAAGGATCCAATAAATCCAACTCCTATGCTCCATTTGAATTTCTCAAAAGGTTTGTTTGCCTTTCTAGGTTTAAATTATTTAATTAGAGCCTCCTCTTCACCTCATTAAGGGGTTTTCAGTGGAAATAGTTTTCAAAGAAAAGGTTGACTCATTTAATATGACTAAATCCATATCCACATTTTATCCTTTTGTAATTATTTCTCAAGAATTCTTATAAATTTCAACGGTTCTTGCATCTTTTAAAATCTCTCAAATAATGGGATTTCTTTCACACACATTATTCTATTTGTCACCAATATTTGATTCTCTTTTGCATCATTTTTTTAATTGAAAATAAGGGTGATGGGAAGTAAAATTGACACTTTTCAACATCTTTAAGTTCCCACTTCTTCAGTCAAGCCTTAATCAAGGTAAGATGAACAACAACTATAAGAAAATATAAGAAAAGAAGTATACCTAAATAAATGGCATGTCAAATCTAGAGTGGTGAAGCCTCTAATGGGACCCAACTAATACTTTATATTGAGTAGTATCAATCCATGTGTAAATACATCTAATTCAAACATTGACCCATATTCCAAAATACTTGATTCAAACTAACAAAAATATGGAAAATATGTTTTCCGCGCCACCTACCTTTCTGTACAAATTCACACCCTCACCAGTTAGGAAGGAA
This sequence comes from Picea sitchensis, assembly GCA_010110895.2. NCBI lineage: Eukaryota > Viridiplantae > Streptophyta > Pinopsida > Pinales > Pinaceae > Picea > Picea sitchensis. The sequence continues at coordinate 16,413 of SNQJ01S0139495.1, read as the reverse complement.
GTTTGTGGGGATATTTCCACACCCTCACCCTCAAGATGGTGAGAAGAAAGAGGGGAGGAAAGTTGTGGGGAGATTTCCTCTATTGATTTATAATCAATAAAGGATCCAATAAATCCAACTCCTATGCTCCCTTTGATTTGCTCAAAAGGTTTGTTTCCCTTTATAGGTTTAAAATATTTAATTAGAGCCTCCTCTTCACCCCATTACGGCATTTTCAATGGTAATAGTTTGCAAAGAAGAGGTTGACTCCTTTATCCATGGGATCAAAATATGCTCAAAAATGAAAGTGCTCATAATTTATTGAAAACAAACTCGTATGTAGGCCTCGTGATCACGATCCCAACGCAACTTGAACGAGTTCAAACGGACGTCGTATGCGAGAGATATCACGTTCTGTCAGATTTTCCAAACAGGCAAAATTTTTGTTGAATGTACAGTCTATATGGCTGAATGTGTAGACCATAATAACACATGGTAGGGTGACGTGGATTGTTGACTAGCAGAGGCTGATGTGGAAGGTGAGTTGCTAGTGGAAAGGTGGACCTATCCAGAGCTGACACGTGGCATGTTATGGACCAATGGTATGGTGGCCCAAACATGGGCAACCACGTGGCACCCCTTCATGGTGTAAAGTTTTGGTTGGAGTCCATGGGGGTCGAACCCACGACCTTTAGGAGTGGAAGCATGTTGGCACAGGTCAGGCTACCAACCTACTCGCCATTTGAATATTAACCATATACAAATTTATTAACATTTAATTTTAATGTATGGTTTGGTCAGGCGGAGTCTGAGCCAGGGCTTAGCCCCAACGCTTGGTATTACCACATACCACATGTCCCATTGTGCATACCTTACCATATAAATTTTCCATAATACCACCAGTGCGCGGGGTTACAAGTGTTTAACCCACGATTACACTTACCTTACCATATGACCACTGGAGCGTGGGGTTCCAACAATGCCAACGGATCTAGACTTGGTGCTAGGACATGGCCACATGGAGGCCATGTGACCAGGACGTCCACTGAGAAAGGCGATATGCCTCCTAACTATTCAACAGAATGCCAAAAATTGTGAAATGTGCGCGGTGTTGGGTTTTGGCATGGGAAACGTCTGTGAGCCAAGTTAGTCACACACAGGTGTGCTTTGGCAAGGAGAGACAACAAAGAATTGGGAGAAAACTTCCAGGAAGTTATTCCAACTCAGGTTTTGGCCAAACCAGGTGCAGGAAGAGCCCAACTAGGGGTTTTTGGACGTTATGGAGCCATTGAAACCATTTATTTTGAATTTTGAGCATTGTAAATCACTCTTTTTGACACTTTGAGAATTAATGAAAATGATCCATTGGAAGCTGGACTAGAAGATGTAGCCCAAGAGAGGGATGAACTCCTTTGTCATTTTGTTGTGTTAATGTGTTTACTTTGATGGTTGTATTGTATATTTATGATTCTTATGATTAAGTAAAAACTCATTAAGTTTTATGTGTTTGTAACTTGATCCTATTACCCAAGCACATACAAATTTACATTTGCAATTTTAAAGAGACTCAAACCTTTTTCATTTTTAGATCAAGTTGGTATCAGAGCATAGATTTTTGAAGGTTTGATTGTTTACAAGTGTTTTTTTCTTATGCTTACAAGGTTGAAGCTCACAAGAGGAGAAGGTCAAATTGTAGATCCAAGTTCTCAACTTTCAAGAAGGAGAACTACACAATCACCTCAAGCTTCAAAGAGATATTCACCAAGTATGGCTCGTGAGGAGAGTCATGAAACTCTTACTTCAGAGGATGAAACTTTCAGAAAATATTTATATGATATGACATAAATGGTGAAAGTTTTATTTGAAGAAAGAAATTCAAGGTTGCAAGGTGAAAGCTCAAATCCTCCAAAGGGTAATGAAGATAGTGGTGATAAAACTCCAAAAGGAAATGGAGGGAATGGTGATACTCCACCTCCTTCACCTCCATATTCCACCTCTTCTACCATTTCACAACCACCTCCAAATTGTCCAAAAGAACATGGTAAAATTCCTCTACAAACTCCTTTGATTAAGCTTGATATTTAGTTTGAATTGCCTATGTACAATGGAGAGGTAAATGATGAGAAACTGGATAACTTGATTCCTCATATTGAAGTGTATTGTAGGATACAAAGGATCAAAGATGATGAAACTAATATTCAACTTGCTTCTCTTAGATTGGAAAGTGAAACACTCATTTGGTGGGAAGCCAAAACTCAAGAGGACATGAAGAAACAAGGTAAAGTTGTATCCTCTTGGAATGATTTTATTGTTGCACTTAAAAGACAATTCTATACATTAGCATACATGCAGAAAGGTATTATGGATTGGAAAAAATTTAGACAAGCTAAAGGGAAAATTGTTCAAAGCTACACTCAAGAATTTAGAATAAGAGCTTTGATTTTGGGTATATATTTATCTTCTCAAGAAACGTTACTCAAATACATTGGAGGATTGCATATCTACTAGAGGCAAACAATACTTATGTTTAACCCTACAAGTATAGATGAATTTTGTGTATAGGCAACTCATTTGGAAGCAAGAGGGAGAAATGAACCTCAAGAGGGAAACAAGAAGCCTTTTGTTAAGGCAGACAATGGGAAGAGGATTCATGTTGCATGCAGTTAGGGTGTCCACAATCTGATCATTGGATTCCTGTTGCATGCAGTCAAGGTTGAGCTATGTTGGTGTCAACTGTTTTGCTATCTCTGAGGTGTCCAATAATGGTGGGAAATATGGCCAAAGGAGAGCCACAATGAAGACTGGATGCAGGACAAGGAAAGGGGGAATGTTGACCTAAAAATCATTGTCACCCAGATCCTTGGTAAAGGGGGAATGTTGACCTAAAAATCATCATTACCCGCATCCTTTTGGTGATGCTGCTCTAATTCATAACGTGAGTGGGTGGAGTCACGGGGCCTTGTAAGCATGCTCTTCCGAAGTGAAACCAAACTTTGTCTCCCACCTAAAAATTATGTGGCACCTCGATGTTGATCATGGCACTTGTACTTCGCGCATGAGTATTCTCAGAGAATATCTTTAGACTTGTTGGCGTATGTGCCGATCCCTCTCAATGAACTCGGGTGTTTTGTCAACTTCGGGTCGATCCAAGGATGAGTCAATCGACGGTCGCTGTGGGTAGTGCAACATCCATGGGGACCAATGGTTGGAATCCCAACCTCACTTAAAAGGGGTTGTGGCTAGTCGAAGGCGTAAGCAATTTCTATTGTAGATATGTTGGACATAGGGAAGACTCTCATCCCATTTGTGGGGGTACTTGAATTGTACATGCATAGGATATGTATGATCATCCCATTCTGATCTACCTCAATTTGGCCATCTATCCGGGGGTGGAAAGAAGTGGATTTGGCAGGAGCTTGGCATCCGCCAGACTTCGTGAGGCTCGGCTAGAATGTGATGAGGAATTGATTATCATGGTTTGAGATAATGTTTTGTTGGATCCCAAAAATTCCATACACGCTCAAAGAAGAGCTTGGTAGTGACTTTCATTGTGATGTTCTTCACAAGTGACTAGGAATCGACCACTTAGAAAAGTGATCAACAACCACCGAAACACAGCCATTTTGGTGGATGGAGACTCGCATGTAGTCCATTGGATGGGATTCTGCATGGCTTGTCATGAGTATAGGAAGAGGGTGCACAAGCCTTGTTTCCCTTAGTGGTCGCATTTGGAAATAGCGCAGCTAAGGTGATCCGACATATATCAGTCGGTTTCAGCCAAGATAAATGTTTCTACGAAGATCGCCATCGCTCTTTTTGATGTCAGCGTCCTACCACTTGACTTTTAGTGAGCTTCCCTAAATCATTTTCGCCAGTTTCACTTGATGGAATGTAGAGATGGACCATATAACACAACATTTCATCCCGAAGATGGAAATTAGTGACCATTGAGTTGGCACCCAACATTTGGTAGGTAGTGGAGAATTCAAGCAATCATTCTTGTAGAGGTGGGGGCCATATGGAGGTCTCGCGGGCTGCAAGAGTCTAGTATCGCAGGAGTGTCACAACCGAGGCCTAATTTGGGAAATCAACAACCTTCGCTTATTTACTTTGACGTTTTGCGGTAATTTTGATGTTGAGGTGGAACTGCTGTAAGTATGTGGACCACTTTTCATGGCGGTCATTCTACAAGAATTTGCCTTGGGTATGCATGAAATGTAGTGGCTTATGTGATTAGTTTGGATGATCCGCCTCCTTCCCAAGAATGTAATGTCTCCACCGGCCATTGATGGTACAATGGAGTACATTTCTTTCGTAAGTAGGGTACTTTTAATGGATAAAGATCCGGATAGTTTCTCACTATGATATGCCATAGGGTGTCCATGTTGAGTGAGAACCACACCAACAACATAAAGGCCCAAAGCATTTGTCTCGACCTCAAAAGGATGCTGTGGGTCCCAATGAAAGTAATTGGGATGAGCACAAATGCTTCCTTCAAGTCATCTAAGGCTTGTTGTTGGATAGGCCCTACACAAATTTCTCCTTACTTCCACCCCTCAAGCATTTGATGAGACCCATGATATGAGAGAATCCCAACACTAACCCGCGATAGAAATTGGTGAGGCCCAAAAATATCTGAATTTCAGTGAGTGTGGTTGGGGTCGCCGCTAATGATGACCCCGATCTTGGTTGGATCCACATGCACACCATGTTTATCAACAATGTAGCTCTAATTAATGGACTATGTCCATGTCATTACATTTTTCCAAGTTTTCATGTAGTTTGTGTTGTTCTAGGGTGTGCAAACCCATCAATATGTCGTAGCAGCCTTGCCCAAGTATTGTTGTAGATGAGGATGTCAGTCTCGATACACCACTCTAAAAGTATTGGTGAAAGGTCATATGATGGATCATCCATCATTTTCATAAAAGTTGTTGGAGCATTTTCAAACTAAAGGGCATGACCAACCATCTAAAAGAACGATTTTGACTTGAAGGTGGTCTTCCATACATATGTTTGTCTATGGGGACTGGTGGTAGTCGTACTTCATATCAATCTTACTAATGTGTTTGGCCCCCATGAGATGATCAATGAGGTCATTGATTCGGGGAACCAAAAATTCCATTTGAAAATGGTTTTTCAGGCCCAATAATCAATGCAGAGCTTCCAGATCTCATATTTCTTGTGCACCAGAATGATTTTATTGGGCTCTCAAGCAATGAGTTAAAGGATGTGCCCTCCCTTATGGATCACCTCCTTGGATATTCTTCTTGATCTCCTAGTTTTCTAACAAAGAGTATGCGATCAGCTCCATTGGTAGTGAAAAGTCAGGGTTAGATCGATTGGGTGTTTGACTTGGCAGTGCAGAGGTATCCCGGTGGGAGAGGAGAAGATATTTGAATATTCTTCCACAACCCATTCCACTTGCTTTTGTTGTGTGGAGAGATCACCATGGAGGCCCTGATGTGAGCTTGATATTTCTCTTATTTTGAAAGTGAATCATGAAGAATACAAATTCTCCCTGATAGATGACCTTCTCGCATTGCTTGGTAGAGATCATGAAAATAATTAGAGGACTACCGTATTCCATGAAAAATCTTCTATTCAAAGTAATAATAACAATATGAGTCCTAGAATCATATATAAGATGATGTTTCCATAAATAAGGTTAGCCCAAAATAACATTACAAACTCCGGAGAAGAGAATCATCAGCACAATAGTTCATCTTTTGAAGTTTGATGTCGCATTTACGCCGTGGCACCGTTGGCTAATCCAGAATGCTTCCTTGGTGGGAGAGCAATCCAATGGTAGGGTTATGGGTGCGGTTGTCAGAGGGGCCAGTGCTTGATGAACTCATCAGATGAGGTTCTTCTAGCTACCACTATCAACGATAAAGTGCTGGGTACCTTTTATCCACATCTTTGAATGGAAGAGGCCCCGTCTCTGCTCACCGGTCGAGCTTGCGGTAGCAACAGCCATAATCGGGTTCCATATCGATGATCTATCTTCCCATTTTTGGTTCTCACCGTAGTCATAACCCATATATGATTCATAGGCTTTCACTGTCACTAATGAATGTTTTGAGCAACAATCAATAGTGTTATGCCATGGGTTCTTATGGAAGTCGCATTCACTTCCTGTATCTTTCTTTGTCTTTCTGTGTCCTTCTTTGCTTGCATGTTGGACTGGTTTTACTGACACCGGTCTACATTTTCTCTATCCTTTTTGTAGTTAAATTGGCCTTTCCGATTTTACAGAGGGTCTCCTGTGCCCAAATTGTCGCCTTTCGCTTGAGCTTCTTCGATTTGGATCTAAATTCACGGTGTTAGCTCCAAGGACGAGGATGTATAGAAATCTCCATCTCATTTTAGATGTATCTATGCTATTGTAGAACCATTGATACTTTGAGCACCGTGATGTCACTAAATCTTTGATACCCACTTGCGTCAATGCTGTATGGAAGATATTTGTGAACCATGGCAATCGCTATTCCCCTTTCGGTCGCTAATGTGGTCCATTTGGTATGTCGTCATAACTTTCTATTACGGTAGTATTGTTCCTTAATAGCATCCTTGAAGGATTCCCGTGATGGTCACGCACGACTCTAAATAATGAGATTTCCTGCTTTCCTTTTGCTCATGGAAATTTTCCCCACCAATCGCTTACATAGAACCCACTTTGAGGAGCACAAAAGCAATATTTTCTATTCAAAAAGTTATGGACAGTAAAAATACCCTCTAGCATATTCAACCACTTCATTCACAAACATCTATGTCTATCCCCTAATCTTCAAATATAGAATATCAGTTGATTTGTACCTTGAAGGGGTGGCACCTCCACCTCAAGGAATGCATCAGCTTGTTAGTCTTCTAAGGATTTGCTGAAGTATCCATCCATCATATCGCTCCTATGTTGTGTGAGGGGTTCCTCAAGAAACATTTTGAAAGGATCTATTGTCCTAACATATTTCTTTTCTCTTCCATGAGAGGTCACTTAGGAATGCGAGAGCTATCCCTCAAGAGCACAAGCTCAAGACCCAATTCCTTTGTAGCCTAGCTGCATTGGGGACATGCATCAATGGATAAGGAGCGTAATTCACTCCGATACCATCGATCCGCATTTTATGAGAAGAACAAAATGTAAATATAGATTATTAAAATATGCTTAACATGTAATAATAGAGATACAATAAAACTAGTTTTCATTCAATAAGGAAATAAGTTGAAACTCAATAATGCAAAATGGAAAACATTCGCTGGAATGGTGGAAAATTTATCTCCCGAGAAGAGATGCAGAGTTGCGCCATTCTAGTTAGTTATGATTACAATGAAGCTCAAGGTATTTTACAATAAACAGGAATGTAAAACCTAGACATCCAAAAAACCTACCTAGGAGATGAAGCCAAAAGTCAAGGGCCCCCATTTGGATAAGTTAGTACATCAAATTCCGTCATAAAATTTGCATACGACTTTTGTTTTAGGCGACGACAGCCCATTTGAAATGTCTAACCGAGAAGAAGGATTTTGACTAGCCCAGGTTAGTGTCCTTCGTAGTCACCTGGGCCCCAAATCCTCTGCAATGTCGCTTTTAGGGGCCTTAAAAACGCTCAGTTTGAAGTTCCAAAATACAAAATAAAAACCAATATGTGGAAAAATTGTTTTTCGACAAGGATTAGGTATACCAATATCCACCGATCAGATTATGCCTCCCAAAAGGTATCCAACATGAGATACAATTGCAATAATATTTTCCTCTTCCAAACATTGGTATGTAAAGGATGTCACTGGTTGTAACAGATATCAAAAACGACTGCGGTCGGCCGACATCGGTTCAGATGTCGCGAAGATTTACGCCTCAAGAAAAATAAAAATGGAAGTGACTCGGTTGGTATGAAGTCACTAAAGGCTTTGGAACTTCTTGGGGTAGGGGTGTCTGGCTTATTTGGGTATGCATTTTTCCATATCAACCATTTTATGGCAATTATCATTTGTTTCCCTGTGATTGATGGCAAAGGATGAAAGCAACCAAGAGTCCTTGCATTCTTTTAATCCTAATCTATTTATAATTTCTGGAACATCTGTGAAAAAGAGTTGCAGTCTTGTAAGTAATCTCCAATAAGAACCTTGTGTCCAGATACATATCGTGACAGGATTATTTTATCTGTGTGCAGCACTCTTGGTTTCGAACATGGGAAGCGATATTGTAAGGAATATGTATGCTCTCCATGTTGCTTACACGGATGGCTTTTCAGCCTCTAGAAATCTCCTGGTGCTCTTGTTCACCAGAGTCTATTTCACGTGTTGGTATTGGAGTTGTTTGAGCAAGTGGTTTACACGATTAAAGATTTGTTGTTGTCCCAGTTTGAATAACAATTTTCCAGATAGTTTACAAGATTGTCGGGATGCTTACACCAGAGCAAGACTGGTCAGTAAGGATTGTTGCTATACAAAGAGTTGAAGGTCTTTTTTTTGGAGGTGCTCCTGACTATGGATGCTTTCCAGCGCTATCGAAGCAGCTCGTGGGACCTTTTGACTGTGCAGTTATCTGATCGTCGATCTAGCATGGTGAAACAAGCATGTCATTTGTCGAGCTTGTTGTCGAAGGAGCTATTAGGATATTTTGAGGCTTGAGCTGAATTACTTATACCGGTTCTCTTTAAACTTGTTCTTCTCATTTCCGAATCAGCCGATAATTTCATAAATACGATGTTGCGTAACTATAAAGTTGCTCGCATTCTTCCTCGCGTCGTGGTTTGTGTCGGAATGATCGTAACACAGTTCTCTTGAAGAGATTAATGACATTAAAGCACCAAGGCGCGTTCTTAAATTAGAATGACAAAGGGAAAAATCATATTTGGATGCCCCATCCAAGGATACAGGCTACAAAGATTTACACTACAGTTCAATACCAAATTTTCAGAGACCACTCTTACGGAAGCATGGGCCAGGAAGGTCAGCCGGAAGCAATAGACAAAGTTTTGAGAAGGTCATGAAGTTGTTTTTTTCATCATTTGGATGATCCACATCATAAAGTGGCCCGAGCAGTACTTTCCACACTTGTTGAATTGCTACCATCTTGTCGAAAGCCAATTGAAGGGTTCCTTGAAAGGATTCTACCTCATGTCTTTTCACGGTTGGTTGATCCAAAGGAGTTAATTAGGCAAATTTGTTTGTCAACATCGGATATTGTAAGCAATACTTATAGCATAGACTTGGTCCTTCCCGCCTTACTCCGTTCACTCGATGAGCAGCGCTCACCAAAGGCCAAGGTGGTTTTTATAGAGTTTTCTACATCTTCCTTTACAAAGTGGAAGTGGGTTGCTGAAACGGTGGCTTGCAAAGTTAGCACCATTGGCAAATGATAAAAATATAAAACTTAAGGAGACAAATTTTGTTACTTTCTACCATTATATTCCAGATATCTTTAATGCATCGTGACCTCACAATTGAAGAGCAGCACACCGTCGAATTCTCAAGAAAAGATACCAAGAATTGAAGTGGACCTCATGAACTCTTATAAAGTAAGAATCGACTTCTTGGAAGATACTCCTCTCGATCAATTGATAGTGAGGGTGGGCGGAAATGGAGTTCTGTTTCAAGAACCAATGTAGTTTAGTAGCCATGTTGCTGGTGAGACAAGTACAGAAGAAGACCAAGATAAAGAATCTTCCTGATAATTGTGATCTCCTTTCCCTGAGGGAGAAAATCGCGTCTCGTTACCTTTCTACGTTCTACGCATCTCAACAAAATACAATACAATGAATTTTAAAATGATTTAAAAGACAGTGAAAGGAAGGAGGCCCATGGCACGGTTTTTTGTAACGGCATAACTAAGAAAAAGATGATTTTAAATGGTCCATTGAGTCATTGCATCACAGATTCGTGGAGACGTAAATCACTGACTTCGGCCGACTCGCTTCTGGGAGTAACGCCTTCAAGCGACTGATGATTTCACGATTTTCTCAGAGACCGTTGGTAGCTACCATTTGGCAATCATGACTCCAGGATTGCTACCTTGGGATCGATTATGGCAATCTAAAAGTACTCTTTAGGAAAGGTCGTGCTCTGGTTGGCCTAAGGCAGTATGTGGCAGTGTGCGAATATTTGGAGAAAGCCATGGAGAGTTTCAAGCTTCTGACTCTGCTGGGGAGAAATTCACAACAAGGACGAAATAACACTGCTTCAAGTTCTACACTCGTATCTGAAAAGAAGGAGAATCGATCCTATGGGTCATCCCGCGACTGGAGTTATTTATGGGAAATTTTGCAATGCTTATCTATCGCCGCGATGGTTGGCTAGGAGAAATGGAGGCCGTTGTCATTACTACTAGTGTTCATACGTTCGTGGGTAAAGCTGCTCATCTTGTTGACTCGGTGCCGGTTGCTTCCGCATTTAAGGGAATCTATCAATCGTACCGGTTTGCTTAATCGATGGTGTTGAATAACAGGGATCATGGTTACCCCCTTTGTGTTGTTGTTCCAGGCACAATTGGTGCACGCTCATTTAAATGGTTGGACAAAATAGAAGTGAATGTAAATGAATGTCAGGGTTTCTTCATGCAAAAGGATTATGGAATGTTTTCTCCTACTGTTGACTGGGATAATATTAAATGGCCTTCACTACGTCCACTGATGGATTTTCCAGTTAATTGTGCTATCTACTCACTTGAACATGTCTCGCAAAACTCTAATAGGGAAAGAAGGCTATTATCCACTCGCTATGCCTTATCCGGAGGGAGGACGTGGGATAGAAAGAGGATGTCTCGACCGCAAAACACCTGAAGTTTATGATAAATTCCTCGGTCAACTCGACCGCAATTTCGCTCCACTGTGAGCCGACAAAGGCCCTTGCAATTTAAAATAGCCCCGCCCAACCACCTCGGTCAGGGAAAGTTAATTATGCTGGGACGTTTCGAAGCATGCTCAGCGTTCGAGTCGCATATGTCCTCAAACCGCATCGGCACGGACGTCAATGGCCAAAGGCCTATGCAACCAGACGGGCGCTTCCAAAATCAATCATAATTCAGCAGGTCAAAAGATGAGGACGCGGTCCGTAAGGTGTAAAGGCCTCAAACAACAAAAGATCGTGCAAATGCATCAAATCGCGGTTTCATTTAATAAAGTTATAGCGGATGATGCTTTGTGTTGCTAAAAGGTTATTGCATCATCCTATAGTCCTCGACAGGGCTACGCGCTTTGTCAATCATGCATTGAAATTCTCGAAGAGAGAACTGCCAACCGCCAAGTTTGGTCTGGCATACACCCCGGAGATCGAATTTCTATCTATTTGATTTCTTGGAGTTGCAACAGTTCTTGGAGTAAACATTTCCTGTAGAATACGCTGAAAGGAAAAATTCATTTATTGCCCAAGAAAAAATACAACCATGTGGAGTGAGTAGGATTTACCAAAGATGCGCCAGCAGCCGTAAGAACGACACGAAGATGCTTAAATCCACCGAAATGTTGGATGTGATTATTGTGGGGTGATTCCAATTTGTAGGAACGAGGTATAAATGTCTAAATTGTTGCGAATCTATAGGGTTTGACTTGTGTGAAACATGTTAGGAGAAAGGTACGGTGCTCCCTAGGAATTTCAATCAACAACATACATCAGAACGTCATTTCCAGTCAATCACAATGACCGATGATGAATATCAGACACCCATCTTGACAGTAATGCTTCTGTCAGTCGCAGAGTGCTAGGAAGACAAACCGCTTCAGATTCTGGAAGACAAAGAGTTTTATTTCTTTTTGTTTTGAAAGACTGGCGTATGTAACATTCAATAAGGGAGGGCGATGAGCTAAAGACTGGAGAAAAACTTACGTGGGAGTTTTCATTGTAATGGACTGAAGTTTGAAAACCGCATTGGAATAATAAAGAATATTAGTTGCTTCTGTAACCGGAGAGATTCATCATACCGCATTTCTTTCAAAGATGTTTTCTTCTTTTAGCCGTTAAAACCGGCTTTTTGGATTTCGCTTTATGTAAGTTTCACGCCGCACCGGAATTGTCTTTACCACTTTTGCGTCTTCTTCCTTAATCCATTACTTAATCGCATTACATTTGCTTTCCTCTAACTCCATGGGTCCGCTACACTTTAGTACCTAATTACCACCGTGAAAAAGGCTTGGGCTTCTCGCAAATGCTTATTGCATTTCCTCCGCGACCTATCACCGTAAGACTAACTGCATTTTCGAACCGCGATGTATCCCGGCTACGCCTAGGCCTTTCCTTTTTCTTTCCCCTACCGCATCACGATTTATCAAAGTGTTGAAAGATAGACTTACTTTGCCTCACTTTCTGCAAGTATTTGATCTCTTCTATTGTCTCTTTTTCTCGGTTTTCATTTGACTCCATGCCCAATGGACCTTTTCCCTGGTTTAACACCCAAACTCCAAAAATCTAAGACCATCTTTTACCCATAAATCTGCCCACCTTTTTCAAGCTACTTAAATTCCTATTGTGACATTGTTCGAGAGATCCCTCTCGGGTTGGAAGGGGCATCTCCCAATCCAAAGTGGTTCGAGGTTGCCTCAGGATTGATTTGTTGCAGCCCATTTCAGTTCTGAGTGACAACATTTCTGGCGCCGTTGTCGGGGATGGAGGATGAGGTTATCTTCCCTGGGGTACGACAAAGTTCAGATCTATCTCTTGATGGTGAACAAGGGATAGGCATTCAATTGGTTGTGATCATTCACCTGGCGACTCCTTGGTTCATAGACTCTACATGATTTTGTTGGCGACTCCACTGGTCTCAAATGTCGAGCTCTTTCACTGCTCGAATTGCTGCAAGGTTTTCTCCTCTGGACTTTGCAAATGTTTGTGGATTTCCAAACACTGTTCCATACATTAAAATTTGGGGGGATATCCTTCCTAAATTTGGAAAAGATGAGGACGACAATCCTGGTCGGCATTTGTTTGAATTCCACAAGCTCATGGAAGAATTAAGCGTACATCATGAAGATGTCCTCATGAAATTGTTTATGTTTTCATTGGAAGGAGATGCTAGACTCTGGTATAAATCCTTACCCCATTCCAGTATTCCTTCATTAAAATGTTTTCACACACTTTTTCATCAACGTTGTAAGAGGATATATTCTGCTGAAATCCTTTTTGAAGATTGTTGTGATACAAGTCCTCTTGATGAGGAGGAAGAAAAAATACAAATTTTTCAAGTTGATGAACATGATCAGTATGAGGAAGAGTTGGCTCATGAAGATGCTAGATCTTGTGAACTTACTCAAGAGGAAGATGTAAATCTGTTTTTAAATGGCGACAGTCAGGTATTTCATGGAATTTTACAGCAAGCTAGTGAACCTGTTTATGACGATTTCCTGCCAGAAGATCAGATTTTAGACTCTGCTTTGTTTCATGAAAAAGAAATGGTGGCCATGTTTAATGATCATGAGCATCATAAACCAGAACATAAAGTAGTCATGGATGTTGTAAAATCTCAGGACCATATGTTTTTCCAAGACCCTTTTGTTGAGCTTTTAGATTCATTTAATGGAGGAGTATGCTATGTCACGAATATTTGGTCACAAGAATTGATAAAAGGTTTGCAAATCCCTGATCACCAACAGGTCGGATGGGGATTGTCAATTTCTTTTTTCAGCCTGCTCGAAGAAAGTGTCAAAAAACTTCCAATGAGAAGACAATTATTGGATTGGCTTCACTGGCATTTTCGTATCATTTGATTCTGGAAATCTGTCAGCAGTTAGAGTAGGTGATGTATATAGATAAGCTTGACTTCAAGCACTAGATTGCAGCGGTAGTTTTCAATAAGTTTTCAGTTCAATTTTGAATCCAGTATGGTTTTGTTATAAGCATTACAACTCCATAGCCCAATGGATGAATAAGTTGTTTTTCGTTCCGCTAAGAGTTCCAGATTCGATAATTTCGGGAAGCCAAATGGATGGAGGCACCTGGTCTACTGTTCTCGGCACTTTACGAGAAAGTACCGTCCCTAGTTGGAGCCGATGTTGTAACAGATATCAAAAATGACTGCACTGCCTGAGACTGGTTCTGGATGCTGCAGCATTTACGTCCAAGCAAAATAAAAATGGAAGTGACTCGGTTGGTATGAAGTCACTAAAGGCTTTGGTACTTCTTGGGGCAGGGGTGTCTGGCTTATTTGGGTCTGCAGTTTGCCATATCAACCATTTTATGGCAATTATCATTTGTTTCCCTGTGATTGATGGCAAAGGATGAAAGCAACCAAGAGTCCATGCATTCTTTTAATCCTAATCTATTTATAATTTCTGGAACATCTGTGAAAAAGAGTTGCAGTCTTGTAAGTAATCTCAAATAAGAACCTTGTGTCCAGATACATATCGTGACAGGATTATTTTATCTGTGTGCAGCACTCTTGGTTTCGAACATGGGAAGCGATATTGTAAGGAATATGTATGCTCCCCATGTTGCTTATAGGGATGGCTTTTCAGCCTCTAGAAATCTCCTGGTTCTCTTGTTCACCAGAGCCTATTTCACGTGTTGGTATTGGAGCTGTTTGAGAAAGTGGTTTACACGATTAAAGATTTGTTGTTGTCCCAGTTTGAATAACAATTTTCCAGATAGTTTACAAGATTGTCGGGATGCTTACACCAGAGCAGGACTGGTCAGTAAGGAATGTTGCTATACAAAGAGTTGAAGGTCTTGTTTTTTGAGGTGCTCCTGACTATGGATGCTTTCCAGCGCTATCGAAGCAGCTTGTGGGACCTTTTGACTGTGCAGTTATCTGATCATCGATCTAGCATGGTGAAACAAGCATGTCATTTGTCGATCTTGTTGTCGAAGGAGCTATTAGGAGATTTGAGGTTTGCGTTGAATTACTTATACCGGTTCTCTTTAAACTTGTTCTTCTCATTGCCGAATCAGCCGATAATTGCATAAAGACGATGTTGCGTAACTATAAAGTTGCTGGCATTCTTCCTCGCGTCGTGGTTTGTGCCGGAATGTTCGTAACACGGTTCTCTTGAAGAGAGTAATGACATTAAAGCACCAAGGCGCGTTCTTAAATTAGAATCACAAAGGAAAAAATCATATTTGGATGCCCCATCCAAGGATACAGGATACAAGGATTTACACTACAGTTCAATACCAAATTTTCAGAGACCACTCTTACGGAAGCATGGGCCAGGAAGGTCAGCCGGAAGCAATAGACAAAGTTTTGAGAAGGTCATGAAGTTGTTTTTTCAGCATTTGGATGATCCACATCATAAAGTGGCCCAAGCAGTACTTTCCACACTTGTTGAATTGCTACCAGCTTGTCGAAAGCCAATTGAAGGGTTCCTTGAAAGGATTCTACCTCATGTCTTTTCACAGTTGGTTGATCCAAAGGAGTTAATTAGGCAAATTTGTTTGTCAACATCGGATATTGTAAGCAATACTTATAGCATAGACTTGGTCCTTCCCGTCTTACTCAGTTCAATCGATGAGCAGCGCTCACCAAAGGCCAAGGTGGTTGTTATAGAGTTTGCTACATCTTCCTTTACAAAGTGGAAGTGGGTTGCTGAAACAGTGGCTTGCAAAGTTAGCACCATTGGCAAATGATAAAAATATAAAACTTAAGGAGACAGTTGTTACTACTATTATATCTGTATATCTTGAATTTTATCGTAGATCTCACAATTGAAGAGCAAATCACACTGCATTGACCTCTGAAGCAGTATACACCAAGAATTGAAGTGGACCTCATGAACTCTTACAAAGTAAGAATCGGCTTTTTGGAAGATACTCCTCTCGATCAATTGATAGTGAGGGTGGGCGGAAATGGAGTTCTGTTTCAAGAACCAATGTAGTTTAGTAGCCCTGTTGCTGGTGAGACAAGTACAGAAGAAGACCAAGATAAAGCATCTTCCTGATAATTGTGATCTCCTTTCCTCGAGGGAGAAAATCGTCCTGTTACCTTTCTACGTTCTACGCATCTCAGCAAAATACAATACGATAATTTTTAAAAATGAGTTAAAAGACAGTGAAAGGAAGGAGGCCCGTGGCACGGTTTTTTGTAATGGCATAACTAAGCAAAAGATGATTTTAAATGGTCCATTGAGTCACAGACTGCAGATTCAGAGACAGAAAGCACTACGTGACTTTCGCTGACTCTCATTTCAGATAACGCTGCCCCTTCAAGACTGACATTCGGCCAGATTTTCGGGGGAGACCGTTGGTAGCGTTACCATTGGTAATCATGACTGAGACGTTACCATTGGGATCGATTCTAGCAATCTGAAAATACACTCTAGGGAAGGTCGTGCTCTGGTCGACCT
This sequence comes from Picea sitchensis, assembly GCA_010110895.2. NCBI lineage: Eukaryota > Viridiplantae > Streptophyta > Pinopsida > Pinales > Pinaceae > Picea > Picea sitchensis. The sequence goes on along the minus strand of SNQJ01S0139495.1, from coordinate 166 downwards.
AAAGCAGTATGCGGCTGCATGCGAATATTTGGAGAAAGCCATGGAGAGTTTCAAGCTTCTGACTTTGCTGGGGAAAAATTCACAACAAGGACGAAATAACACTGCTTCAAGTTCTACACTCGTATCTGAAAAGAAGGAGAATCGATCCTATGGGTCATCCCGCGAC
>SNQJ01S0139494.1:25731-40430 GCA_010110895.2 Picea sitchensis | reverse complement strand
AACTTTTTTCTGTAATTTTAAATGATCAATCAGTGATGGACATGTTATTTTTGCTACAGGATTCTTGTGTGGATGTATTGGTGGCGTTTTTTCTCTGTTAAATTATTTTCCTATCCTCTTTCCACTTGTTTTTCAATTCTTATTGTCAGAAGAAAGTACACAGAGAAGAATTTATTGGCAAATACTTTGCATCTGTCCTTTTGATAATCTTTATGTTATTCATCTAAAAATCTCAATTTAGGAATTCTTAGTTGCTCCTTTGCCTAGATTTTTCTTCCCCTATTTATTCCACAAATCGACATCATCAAAACTTATTTCGATCCAATATTTACACTACCTTGCCCTGTTTGAGACTTGTGTCTAAGATCTGAGAGTGAATCACATTTTAAAGCGCAGACCCCATTTGCCCAATGGCCCTCCTTGTTGTTCCAAAACAATCATTTTAAAACCCCAACCCCACACTTGCATAACTAGCCTAATACCTATTAAAACAAAGTTATATCAGATAGAGAGATCCCTCTCTGATTCTTGGAGGGCTAGATCCAAGACTCGAAGCGGTTTTGATGTTGCCTCTGCGACTGCCTTACAGCCTTGGGAAAATTACAGAGTGCTAACAGAATGGCGACTCCACTGGGGAAAGATGATAGTGTTGATGTGAAGGTTGTTCTAAACCCAGAGTGGCAGCCCTTTACCTACTTTGATTTTCAAATTTAAGATGAAAGATTAAAGCCTGAGGCAAATTCTGAGTTAATTCAAAACAACTTTGTACCATTATGCTTTGATTCATTTCAGATTTTGAAGGAAACTCTTGGACAAGTGTTGAAGGATAAATACATAAAAGGTCAGGAAATATCATTCGAATCAATGCAGCAGTCTTGTTAGTCTTTTCAGGATCCAATAGATGATCGGTTGGATGGCCTATGGGGTCAAAATCATTCCCCATCATCCAACTATGGGATAAAACGTTGTTACGATATTGACATGGATCGTCATTCCACTCCTCTATCATCCAACTATGGGATAAAACGCTTGTTACGATATTGACATGGATCGACAATCAACTTCATTGTCTTTTTGAGAAAAAACATCATTTCAAAACCCATTAGGAAAGTTGCAGATATGTCAGGAAATGTATGAGGATGAAGATAACATAGATATAGTGCCAGAGATGCCATCCAAAATCAAGGAACATGTCATTCTTACCTTCTTTGATCTTGTAGCTACCTATATGGAAAAAAAATTCACCACAGAGCCCCAATCTATTTCTGACATTACTTTTGTTCTTCAAGACTCTTGGGGTCTCTGTTGTAAATATCAAACATGCTTTCAGCAATGGCCTTTACACTCTGCAGTTCTAAGTCTACGGGCAAAAGGTCAAGCCGTGCTCTTCATTGTGCTAATAGCGCCTCAAGCAATCAATCGCCTCGTGGCCTTTGATTGGCTTCATTGAATTTTTGTATTATTTGATTTAACAAAATGAGCAATAGCATAGGGTAGGTAGGAGATGGTGAATAAGCTCAGTATTCTGAGCATATCTTTTTCAACATTGTTCATTTGATTTGTTTTCAGTTTCAAGATCAAAACAGGTAATGTGTTGTAGAATAAGATTTTGGGATCACCCAATGGATAAAGTTCGTCCGCATGTTCAAGTCTAATTTTCGACACCTCCTAAAATAAACTCGCCATCCTCACCGAGCCATCAAGTATAACTCCTAAGGATTCATAGATCATCTATTGATCGAAATTTTTCACTGGTGAATAGGTTTCAAATAATATTTCATCTCTGAAATTTATTTTCAAGGGAAGGAGTGCACAAAATCCACATAATGCACTTATCCTAGGTTTTGGAGAAAATATGACTTTGAGCCCATGTGTGAGTAAAAACAACACATAAGTGAATGGTGGAGAGGCTGGCGCATATATCTACGGTTGAGATTGAATTCGGGACCCCCCCGACAATTCCGCTTTTAATGGTGGGGGGTGGTCCAGAATGGTGATTAAAAGGTGTGCACAGATTCATTTGCTTCGGCTATGGCAACAGCATTTGATGGATCTGGGCCTATAGGCGATGTCGACCCTCGACCTTTCTTCCTTTAACGAGGGGGGGGGTCCTGAATACCGCTTTTCACGAAAAAACCACTTTTCCATATTTTGCTATTTTTAGCTCCTCGTTTACCATGTCTTCTTCCGAGGCCGATTCTTGGCAAACGAAAATAGATTTTAAAAATCCAAGAGACATTTTTTCTCAAAGACGTATCGAGGGAACAAAAAACATCTCGCTTTTGGTAATGGAGTTATGAGCAGCCGGACCGGCTATTATCTTCGAAATGCATTTTTCCGTGACATTCAATTTTCTCCGCTAGGAGTCTCGATCTTGTAGGAGCTGTTAAGGGCTAACCGGGACCTAATTTGCATGGAACCAAGGATGTTGTCTATAACATGCCCATCTACAATAAAAATCCTTCAATTTTCACCTGTGTCATCATTAAAGTGAAAACATCGCCCTGTTCTCTGACACTCCGCAGAAAACCGGTATGTCTTTCATTGTAGAAAGCTCCAAATTTTGTGGAGGGGTAATTTTTAATGAGTATGGTTAAACTGACTTCCAAAACTTATTGGTATGATCTATCCTATTTATTCGTATGATTTTAATGTAAAAGGTTCAACCTGTGAGGTTCCCCGGCCGGATCGGGTGGGTCAGGCTTGGCCGTAAAACTTTTTCCCTGTAATTTTAAAATGATCAATCAAAGGATGGATACATGTTGTTTCAAGGTGATTCTTGTGTGGATGTATTTTTTGCGGCATTTTTTCTCCATAAAGTATTTTCTCGCCCTCTTTCCACTTGTTTTTAATTCTTATTTTCAAAAGAAAGTACATAGAGTGCACTCTATTGGCAACACTGATCCTGGCCCTTTGATAACATTTATGTTATTTATCTAAAAGATCAAATTTAGGAATTCTTAGTCGCCTCCTTTGCCTCAGATTTTCTTCCTATCTCTTCCTCAAATCGACATCATCAAAACTTCTATTTCCATCCAATATTTCCACTACCTTGCCCTATTTAAGAGCTTTGTCTAAGATCTGAGATGTGAATCACATTTTTAAGCACATACCCCATTTGCCTAATGGCCCTCCTTGGTTGTTCCAAACAATCATTTTAAAACCCCAACCCCACACTTGCACAACTAGCCTAATACCTATTAAAAAAAATCTATATAAGATAGAGAGATCCTTGTCTCCGAGTCTTGAGGGCTAGATCCAAGACTCATGGGTTTTGATGTTGCCTCTGTGACTTCCTTACAACCTTGGGCAACATGAGTGCTAACACCTTTGAAAGTTAGGATTACACCCCTGTTGGAAGAGAATGATTTCTAGATATTGTCAAGGATAATATGTCTGAGTTCACAAAAAGAAGGAGGTGAAGGCCACATAGATGATTATGGATGCATAATCACTAGATTCTTAGCCTTATGCTTATATGTTGTAGGCTAAAGATCTCTAGGAAATGAATTTTGGGGAATATTTTCTCTAGATCAGGCTAAAAATTGTTGGATTCCTAAATTTAAGGATTATTTTGAAAATATCAATGCTTGTGAGTTTTTCAGCCTAATGAATCCATTTTTACATTCAAAAAATGAATTATGAACAACAAAAATAGTGACTTTGTAAATTTATATAAACTGCTATCTCCTGTGGAAAAAATATTTCAGAGAACAAATAATAAACACCTATACTTATTTAACTTTGTACACAACTTGCCTTTTAAGATATTGGAGTGACAATAAGGTCATAGCCACTTACCCTCAGAACATAATCCAGAGTTGATTTTATCTCATTTTTGAAGTGCCTGTCGATTCCCAAACGTTCAATGCTATCATCTATAGAAAGGCGTTGAAGGAGATCATTGGGGGAGTGATTAATTCTCCATCTTCCACTAAATTGAATTGATTATCACTTTACTTCTCCAATAAGTTTCTCATCACGTTCATGGTACGCAGTTGCATTTCAGTTGTTCATGAAGAAAGAACGAATATGCGTAAGATCAAAATTGAAAGATGAAAAATACCCCATAAGGTGTTGAGAGAGACTGTATAAAATTATCATCCCATAGGTTGGGATGATGATTGGCTATGCGTCTCTGTACACCATCATCCGATACAGTAGTTGTCAAACACATATTGATGGAAGGAGTGACAGATTTCGTTAGCCTGCACATTTCAAGTGTTGGGAGCCTTCTAAGCAGAGCCTTAGGCTCACTTGAACCCACCAACGATTTGTCCACGCTCCATGTAGAAGCCAGCGGTGCGATAGAAAGAAGAGCTATTCCTTCTCTATGTGATATGATTGACCAAATATTGAGGTAGTTCAAAATGATGAACTAGAATCCCTGCACATCCCAGTTAGAGCAGTTGCTTATATATAAGGCAAGAGAAATTGCGTATATAAGGTGAAAACTCAAAACGTTTAGACTAGGGGATATTTGGAGTACTTATCTCATTACATGGTTCCAACAAAGGTTTCATTAATTCCATCAGTATGATTATATAAAACAAAATATATCTAACAAATGATAAAATTGGGGTTTCAAAAGACCCTAAAAAAATATTTGGTGGAGGCTGGTGGAGGTTGCTTCAGTGGTGAATATTGGTGGAGGTTGGTAGAGGTTGCCTCAGTGGGATGTTGGTGGAGGTTGCTTCAATGGTGAATATTTTTCTTCATCATGGTGATCACATAGTCACATTATAGTCACTTTCACTTTGTCTTTCATGGTTAGAACATGAGCATCCTCTAATGTGGTGACGTGACTTTACCTACTGTTCCATATGATTTCCATCATTTCACCTAGCCAAATTGTTATTCTCAAGCATTTTATCACATTTTCCTATGTAAAGTTCACTTCATACAAACATTTTCACCACTTTCCACCATTTTCCCAAGTGATTTGTGTATCACAACACATATTAACCTTTCACCTTAGTAAAACTCACTTTCATACCCACATTCTATTTCACTCCATCTCGTAGGAGGTGCATGGTGCGTTTTTCCTATAATTCCCTAATTTATAAACCTTATTAACCTCTCAAATCTCATATTTTCTACTATTTCTATTGTGAACACACCTAATTAGTTCAAGATATTTTGATTTTAATCCTAAACCTTTGAGTTCCTACGTATTGGCCTATTAGTACTTTGTTGATCTAATCCCTCATTAATTTCTTTTCCTTAAGTTTTACTTTCTAATTTGTCACTTCAGGTTATAACTTAAAGTCCATGTGGTACACAAGTGACTAGGCATCCCCCCTTAGGCACATATGTTGAAGAAAAACAAAAGGAAAAAATCTGATTTGTCCTAGCCTCAATTTAGTTTTGTTCACATGTACTAAACCTCATTGCTACTTCATCCTTAAATTTTAGCACAAGGTTTGAAGAGTTAGTTGAATCTTGAGTTGGCTAGGGAAACTATTACCCATGCACCTTAGGGTTTTGACCCTCCACCTCATCAATCCATCTCATCCACCTTATCCATTCATACACACTCCCTAGGTGGCGTAATTCTACTATCAGGTGGTCATATCCACTTCTTGCATGACCTTGTTCACACCTTTGCACACATGTGAAGTGACTAGTGATGGCTTGACTTGGTCAAAGGGCATCCATTTGCACATATTTTGAGATCTCATGGATTTGATGAAAATCCATTTTCACAAGTGTCAAGGGTTCTCCTTCTAGGGTGAGAACTTCAATCTTTACTTTGTTATTGTGGAAACAAATGCACATTTTCCAAGGTCACACTCCTTATCCCTCTTTAAGGACACAAGCATGATGAGTATTTTATTATGAAGGAAGTTGTTAAGTGGACATGAGGAACTCCTTCTTAGGGCCAACTAGTGGAAGAAATATTTTATTCATTAGATCTAAGTGAAAGTGGAATAAAGCAAAAGAAACAAGGGTGCATTAATTCATGAAGGAATTTAATATTATTTTGGTCAAAATATTTCTAGAAGAGGCACTCAAGTAATATTATTATTTGGACACCCTTGTTGATATAGCATTACCCATGTAGAGTTAAAACATGCAGAGATATAGTGATTTGAGATTATTTCATAAAAGATAAGAATAAAATTAACGAGCATGAGAGTTGAACGAAGATAAGATTGACAGGGTTACAAAACCCTAGCACTCGGCCCATGCGAGCCTCTGACTGATCGCTACAGTACTCGCTGCAGCCACGAAACCCTACAGCTTCAGCGTGAACCCGTACTGGCTTTGGTTCGCAACCATGGGAATTGAAGAGAGGGGGAAACCCTCATACAATAATATAATAGCCAACGACAGATCTGGGACGAGGGAAAAACGACCAGCATTCGAGACGCCACAACAAATCCGAGAGAAGATACTTACCAAGGAGCGGGGCCTTCGACAGGAAATGGAAACAAAAGCTAGCACTGCCTAATATAGAGCACCCTGTCACTGCACCTAGGGAAATGCATCGCAACAAAATCGCCTCTCGATATCACATGTTTCACCAAGGTGGGGAACACACACGGGGCCTATGCAAGAACATGCCCTCATTGGCAACTTTCTACCTGTCATCGTAAAGGGATCTCAACAAATGGATCAAACATAAAGGAACCCTAAAGGAGACTATGAAGTCCAACTTTAGCTCAAAAGGCTTCTTCACCATCATACTATACAACCTAGAAGACAAAGATCGCATTTTTTAAAATGGCCCTTACTTCTTCAACTTAGCAGGGCTATTCATAGTAATCGGATACAGAGTGTTTCCAACCCTGATGTGGAGTGAATCTACTTGGTGGCCTCGATATGGATCCACCTCTAGTCCTTTCCAGAAGAGTTCTGGATGGAGGAGATCCTCATGGGAATAGGAAATACCATCTGTCAATACATGAAAGCCTCCGAGGCCACAAAGCAATGCAATTACACCTCATATGCCCGCATATGTGTCTACATGAACATATCCAAATCCCTACCAGGAGCGGTAATACTGGAATACCAGGATGAAGACCTGTCACGAACCCTTGACTAATACTTGAAAGCATATCCTGCTTAGGATGCGGGAAGTGTCACTTAATACCTAATTGATCTGTTTTGGGACTTCCCTTAAATTAGAAAGCCCTGCCAAGGTTAGTCTAAATCAGAGAAAGATCGCCTACTACGGCCCGCATATGAAGAAAAATCCCATTCGAAAACAAACAGCTGACCCCAGACCCAGAATCCAGACCAGGAATGCTTATGATATTCTAAGCCAGTTACCTGAGGAGGAGGAAGTCCAAGATCCACATGCTGGCTCACAGAAAGGCAAATCCTAGAACCCCGCAACCCCCCCCCTCCGATTGGAATAAGGAAATCAATGCAGAAGAAACAGGGGATATAGATGGAGATACTCAAATGCAAATGGACGCCCAAGACCTGGCAGGCATCGATCTGGAGAAACTGGAGGAAGCCCTAGATTAGAAAGACCTGCAAGGCCTTCCATAAGAACAACTTAGAAAGGTACACAAGGTCTTCCTCGACTCAACAACGGGATCCATAGCGCGCCTTGGCATTGCAATAGAATCAAGCTCTGGCTCCAAAAAAACACCACGCGAAAATAAAAGAAGAGGAAGGAAACCAGTACATCAGCTGATCAAAGAAGATGGACACCTGATGATCAACTCAGGACAGATACAAAATCTCTCAGAGGGATACCTCCACCCACACCCCTCCTCTTAATGATGAAGATTATCACTTGGAACATTAGAGGGCTCAACGGACGATCCAAGCAAAGGATCCTGAGAGAATGTGTCAAGGAGGAAACCCCAGACATTCTAATGTTGCAGGAAACTAAATGTGCATGAATGGAAGCTGAGACCATATTCCAACGCATATGGAAAGGTTGCCACTACGTCTATATGGACTCTGTGGGAGCATCGGGAGGTCTAGCAATATTGTGGAGCACTACCCACATGATCCTTAGTGGACCCTTCTCCACAGCAGACACCTTGTCAGCTCATTTTGAAATCATAGGCTCGAAATAGGAGGGGACCATCACCAACGTCTATGGCCCACAAGGACAACAGGAAAAAAATAAATTTTTGGAAAAGCTAACCCAAGTTAAAGCACTGGTAAACACACCCAACTCGATCCTAGGAGGTGATTTTAATATGATCATGTCACTGGAGGAAAAAAAAGGCGGAAGGAAATGACTAGAGCAAGAAAGTGGTAAGTTCAAAACCCTCCCTTAAAAGTTAAAGCTAGTAGACATAGAGAACAACAATGGCACTTTCACCTGGTCTAACCGTAGATCCGGTAGTCAGCATATAGCATGCAGACTCGATCGCTTTCTTGTAACAGAATATTTGATTGAGAGAGACCTCTGTATAGAAATTTTGATCCTTCCCAAAACGGGTTCTGATCACTGGCCAATCGCCCTCCAAATAGCTATAGAAACAACACCGAAATTTAAACCCTTCAGATTTGAAAACTTCTGGCTCACACACCCAGATTTCCAGCAGTTGGCACAAATATGGTGGAATCAGTGTGAGATAGACCAGGGCACCAAGATGTACAGATTCCAACAAAGGCTTAAAAACTTCAAGCAAAGGCTCAAACACTGGAACAAAAACACCTTCGGCAACATCTTCCAAGGCATCAGAGATGCAGAGAACAGACTGGCCGAGATACAAAAAATATTTATATCGGGAGCTCGCACTACTGAGCTCATGGTGGAAGAGGAGCAACTACAGATGCAATTGGAGTAAAGAAGGAAGCAAGAGGAAATCTTAAGGAGGCAGAAATCCAGGGTACAATGGCTCAAAGAAGGGGAAAAGAATACTAAATTCTTCCACAGAACTATGATACACCGTAGACATATCAACAGAATAACACATCTGGAAGATGAGCAGGGCCAACTGGTAAGAGAACATGAACACATTGAAGAGGAGCTCAATAGATACTACTAGACCCTCCTCACGGAAAGCAAAGTGGACAGAAGTGAAGCAATCACCCAAGTTACCAGCCATATCCCCAAGCTAATCACACCAGAACAAAATGTCGCTCTCAAAAGGCCAATATATAAGGAAGAGGTGGACCAGGCTATAAAGGATATGCCCCCAGGAAAAGCCCTGGAGCCCGATGGTTTCACTACAGATTTCTTCCACCGTTGTTGGGATATTATAGGTAAGGATGTATGGGAGGTCATCGAGGAATCCTCATCAAGTGCTCCAAGATTTCAATGCCACCTTCCTCACTCTCAACCCAAAGGAAGAAAGATTCACAAACCCCAAACAATTCAGACCCATTGCCTTATGCAATGCCATCTACAAGATTATTACCAAGGTGATTGCAAATTGACTCAAGCCAATTTTGTCATTTGTCATTTCCAAGGAACAAGCTGGATATGTAGAAGGAATATAGATCATGGACAGTGTCATACTGGCACATGAGGTGGTCAGCTCTCTCAAATCAACAAAACCCCCAGGTATGTTAATCAAACTCGATCTCTTAAAAGCTTTTGATAAATCCAGTTGGCAGTACCTCAAAGCTATCCTCAATTCCTTTGGCTTTGATCAAGATTGGGTAAACTAGATTTTGAACCTCACCTCTTTGGATTTCTTCTCAATCCTAGTCAATGGATTCCCCTCGCACCCCTTCTCAGCATCTAGAGGCATAAGGCAAGGGGATTCGCTCTCACTTTTTCTTTTTGTTCTAATGGTGGAAGGCTTGGGTCGCTACATCAAATCAGCGGTGCTGGAAGGTGCCCTCATAGGCCTACCCCTGCATAATATTAGGGCTGCCCCTTCACACAGCCAATTCTTCGATGACACCCTACTCATGAATTCCACTATGGCACGTGAAGCCCTCAAACTCAACTCCATTCTCTCTGACTTCACTAAAGCCTCGGGCATGAATTTGAAGCTAGATAAATCCAAGCTTTTCTTCTTCAACACACCCGCTGCAGTTCAGCTACACATTTACAAAATCCTGGGCATCCCCAGGAGCTCCCTTCCATCCAACTACTTGGGTATTCCTCTCACTAGAGAGCCAGCCAATTCCATTTCTTGGGATAGCCTCCTCATCTCTATCTCCAATATACTGGCCAACTGGACCTTCATACCTTTAAACATTGCAGCTAGATTAGTCCTGTTAAAATCGGTTCTTCAAACCTTACCCACCTATCTCTTCACTGCCTTAGATGCTCCCAAGCACATCATCAGAGCGATCATAAACATTCAAAGGAACTTCCTCTGGCAAGGTATGCAAGCCAACAAGAAATGGGACGTGGTGTGCTGGGATAAGGTATGTACACCAAAAAGCAGGGGAGGCCTAGGGCTACAGGATCCAGGAAAGCTCAACCAGATAATGGGAGCCAAGATATGGTGGAGGTGGATGAAAACACCAGATGCGTTATGGGCACAAATCTGGAAGACCAAATATTCTCCCTCCATGCAGCCAGATCAGCTGATTAGACACAATGTTAAAATCCAGGGTTCAAACATCTAGAACACAGCTTGGAAAAACAAAGACATGATACAAAAACACGCTTTCTGGGAAATACGCAATGGAGACAGTGCAAGGTTCTGGAAAGATTCGTGGCAACAACTCAAACCTCTAAAGGACCTAGCAGATCTCACACCCCTTCACCTATCCCTCAATCAAACCCCTTCACTAAAGGTAAAGGATCTCTGGAAACCCACGGATGCGGGGCAAACTTGGCGACAACGGAAGACCTCAAAGCACGAGCTAGGAACCCCTCCTGATTTAAACTTGTCCGCCTGGCATCAGGAAGATGGACGTAGGAAAATCCCCAGGAGGGAGGAGCCCGACATCCTCATGTGGGGACATTCAGCTTCAGGAAACTTCTCGGTAAAGGAAGCCTACCACATACACGACAACCACCACAATCAGGAAGCAGATAACATCTGGAGCAAGATCTGGAGCAAAGCGCTCTAGCCCAAGGTTTCTACCTTCCTCTATCTAATCATCCATAACAAAATTCTAACTTGGGATAATCTCAGAAAGAGGGGATTCATTGGGCCATCCATGTGTGTTTTATGTCAATCCAAAGAATAAACCAAAGAGAATCTTTTCAAAGGTTGTCGCTACAGTCAAGTCGTCTGGGACCAGGGGGCACAAATCATGCGCAAATCCAATCAAAACAGAGGCAGTATCAGGGACACTATTGAAAATTGGGACTCAATCACCTTTAACAATCCCATTCTGAACTACATTTGGCTACTCCTCCCAGGCTTCATTCTATGGTAGATATGGAAGGAGCGGAACAAACATATCTTCCATTCCAAGAACTCCCCTGCAGAGTCAACCTGGGACAAAACTGCCACACTCATCATAGAAACAATCAGAAGTAAGCACTGGCAACCTTGGGACAAGGACTGTAATCGGGAGGAGTCACTAACCCTCCAAAGTTGTCAACTTAAACTAAAAGACTCGGTGGTAACCAGACCTCCCAAGAATCGATTCCCCAGCCCAACCACCTGGACCCCCCCACCAAATGGATTCATAAAAATTAACTTCGATGGAGCTTCAAAAGGTAATCCTGGACCCGCAGGATATGGAGCTATGATCAGGAGCTCCAAAGGGGAAATTCTAACATTGACTGCAGGATATTTGGGAGAGACCACAAACAATGTAGTAGAATTAATAGGCTTACTACAGGGCCTTCAACAGGCGGTAACCCTGCCCAGCCATAAAATCATCCTGGAAGGGGATTCACAAATTGTCATCCAGCTAATCACTAAGATCCTGCATGGGGGAAACCCACAAAAAATCTCTCCCAACTGGCGCCTTGCAGCACTGCTAGAAAACTTCAAAAGCCTACTTGGGCACAATATCAGTGTCATCCCCTCCCACGTCAAAAGGGAGGCAAATGCAGTGGCTAATTACCTATCAAATGAGGGATTACAAAGGGAAACGAAACAAATAATTTGGGAAGCTAGAAGCACTGAATCCTTCGTTCTCTACAATCGTTGCCAACTCCTGGCTAGCAAAGATCTTCCAGCCCTGGATGGGGTGACACGCGGTAAAGGTCAAGCACATGGAGGCGAAGTGGGAGAGGCCATTTATAATGGTTCTCACCACACACTCAGCTATTTATGAAGCGCACTACCTCCGTCGGCCTCCGTTCTCTGATGGGGCCTTGCACGAGTGATTACAGGCTGGTTAGCTAGAGCATTAAGCTCTTGGCTTTAATGGCTGCAATTACAATTTATGCCTCTGCCTGCCTTACCGGAAGTTTTAGTGTGCGTCCGAAGCCTCCCGAGCAGCGGGGTAGCAGCAGTGTTCTTGGCATTTTGGCATTGATCCTTTCTCTTTCCATGCCGAGGGTGAGAGGGAAGCCCCGCAGGGGAGCCGACTGGTATGCAACTGAATCCAGAAGGAAGAGACACAGGAATTTTGAGCGGGTTGTGATCATGGACAAGCAGAGGCGACGTCGGGTGAATACGGTAGCAATATCGCCCCCCAGAACCTTTGTATAAGAAGACCCAGACATGGAGCTCCCATCGGACTTTTCAGAGAGAAATATGTTTATTGTTCCAGACAATTGGACCCCCCCCGACATGTATTGTTGATTCAGAAGCACTGCTTCGCTCAAAAAACACCTCAGGCCCCTGCGCAACACATAACAAAGAGACCACCACCTGTTTGGTCGAGGAGGAACCACCGGAAGAGACCACTGAATTGTATCCAAACAAGGATCCACCGGGACGACGGGAAATGGATGACAAGCCGCAGACGCCGCCCTTGCCACCTCTCCTGTACCCAGAGCATCTGGAGTTGATATTTGAAGTTCGAAGCCTGGTCGATGATCAAATCTTCAGAGCAGTCTGCGTTAGCCAACGCTTGGACATGCTCTATGCGACCTATTCCAGCGCCACTCCTCGGCGACAATGCCCAACTTGTGCTCAGGCATATGTCATCCCGGCCAGCGATGGAAAAGAAACATATGCTTCTGAGGACTCCGGGGAATAGGTCTTTCTGTTTTGCATGATTTCCAAATTTTTTTCTGTAGTCATTTACCAGAGATGTAACTCTTTAGTTGATAGCATGGTTAGCATTAGAACAGACCTCACTGGAATGCTGTTAATTATGGATACATACCCTGGTTTCCTATGGGCAGGGTGGCGCAATGAACTCTTTGATTTTTCATGCTACTATGGGAAGGCCAACTATCCTGGTTTCCTACATAGGCAGGACAATTGGCACCTGTGTGTCATGTGTACTCTTTTTCTGAAGTTATAATATAATAGGATCCGCCTTTTACTTAATATATATATATATATATATATATATATATATTATTTGGACATGGTTATTTCTAGGACAATGCCCTCATCATGAAGCTTTACACTTGGCATTCATGAACACCTTGTGAAAATTCTCCCTACCTATTTGACCAAGACTTTTATTAATAGTTTGGAGCACTACAAGGAAAACACTTTGTGATAGAGGTTTTTAGTGTTACAATATTTGGAAAAAAATTCAAAAAACTCTCGGTTACAACCTCCACTATTCATAGCGGAGATGTTAGTGGATGTTACCTATAACCAAAAAAATTTGGGTCCGTGAAGGTTTTAGCAAAGTTTGTTTTTCTATTTCTTATATTGGTAAAACGCATTGTTGTGGTATTAAGTATCATGGATCAGTGCATATGCAAAAATACAAGGAACTAGTACTCTTATAATTAGTGCACACCAGTTCCTCCTTTTATGTTGTATGGAACATCAATGCTTTCTTTGTTTATGTATGCATATGAGCGTATTGGTTTTTATATGCATCATCAATGCTCATACAATTTGTATACAACAGGATATTTTTCTTTTTATAGGGCACATTGGTGCTCATATAATTTGTACGCACTAGTGCTTGTATTACCATGCACATCGGAGGATAGTGAAATTTTGAATATTTGATACCAGATGTTAGTGCCATTATTTGTTACTAAGCATAGATATGTATATTATATGTAAATCCACGCTGCATATATTATATGTAAAGCATCTGTGTGTATTGTAATCATGTGCATAGTAATATTTTGAAATGATAAAATAATTGTAGATTGTGTTGTTTAAAGTAATGGAAATTTTTCACAATTTTTAGCACTAGTGTTTCAATGTAACTAATTGGAACTGGTGCCTATAACTCATACAAATGCATTGTTTTCTATATTATGACACACATCGTTTAGTGAGTTCAAAGGAATACAATTCACCAATATGCATATATTTTAATTAATTTTTGTTTTACAAATTTTCAATTAATTATCTCAAAATCAAATTATTTTTATATAATATTCATTTTTATTTTTTTGTTATTTTGTTTGGATATAATGATTGCATTAATGAATTATCCAACGTATTACAACTATGTTATTTGTAACAATGAAAATCATCTGGATATATTACTTAATTAGCAATGCAACATTTTACAACATTCGACAATGCAATAAAATAAGAAACACATTTTATTATATATGAATAAGAGATGCGTCGTCATACAAAATGGAACATCATAAATGTTCACAATAATAAAAATGCAACCAATATGTAATTTCTAGATACTTATTGGTCACATGCCCTCAAGCAATTGGGACAATATGTCGAGTAGGTTAAACACAATCCATGATTTTCATAGTCAAATATTCTAAAACATACAACTTGTAGTAACATTCACTAAAAGTT
>SNQJ01S0139494.1:15220-25681 GCA_010110895.2 Picea sitchensis | reverse complement strand
TATTTAATTTCTAGATACTTATTGGTCACATGCCCTCAAGCAATTGGGACAATATGTCGAGTAGGTTAAACACAATCCATGATTTTCATAGTCAAATATTCTAAAACATACAACTTGTAGTAACATTCACTAAAAGTTGGTGATATTGTGTTTTGGTTATTTAACCAAATATTTTATTGATTGGCTTGTTTTTAATGTTTCACATCTTCATGTTGCATCTATAGACATAGAAATAAAGTGTAATACACACACACATACACACACACACACACACACAATGACATAAATCAAAAGACATACCATAACAATGGGTTCTTCATAAACAATACACATTCTTTTGAAGCCATGTTGCATGTCATCTCTCAAACTCTCTTCTATTGGCTACACTCCATACATTGTTTCTTGCCTGTTTCATATAATTAATATAAAGATTTCTTGTTGTTTGAATAATTTTAAAACAAGGGAAGTTAAACAACATAGCTATTTACAAATTGTTCAATTAAACCTTGATACTTCAACATATGCTCACAACCCATGCTTAACCCAATGTCTAACAATTCATTAGTTCTGTCTTTTTTTATACATTGCCACCTAATAGAAGAAATCCATGGACAAGTGTAAACTAATTATTTAAATATAAATATCACAACAAACATGAAATATTACGGTTAAAAACATAAGTGCTCACAAACTTTGTGTTCAACCCTTTTATTCCTTGGTTCTCGTGTCTTATGTGTTGAATGGGTTCCATTTTTTTTTCTTTTTTGCAACAAAACAATTGAAAATTAGTATTTAATGCAATAATTAAATTTGATGTAGATAAAAAATAAATGAATGATTACATACCTCTGATTACATATCTACTTGTACACTTTTTTGGACATCCACATGGGCATGTTTTGATTTTCCCCTCGTTTGTCCCTTGGAATTTTCATAATCTTTCTAGAAAAAAAAACATGACTATTTTTTTTAAATCAACATTAAAATAAATATAACAAAAAAATTTAATTTGGTAATTTTTGGAACATATTATAGAAAAAGGTTTAGTAATAATACTTTTTAAATTATTCTTTTTTGTTATTGTAAGTTTTTTCTATTGCAAGTCTCATGGGTCTCATTGACCATTGCTCCCAAATTGCTTCATGTAGTTTATGTATAACCTCATTCTTGGAGTCATTGGATTGATTTGTGTATTGTAAGTTGAAAGTACACCTATACGTTCTTTACACTAAATCCCTCAAAGTTATGTAAAACAATTTCACCCTCTCATTAACTTCTAACACTACTCCAGATGAACTAAGGACCAAGACATGATAATTTACATCCATCATAATTTTTATCTTCTTATAATGAAATTCAGTTCCCTCACTATCACTCCCTACACACCATTAAAAAAATGTTAAATAGAGTGTTTAAAACATGATGGCAATTAAAGTTTAGAAAATTACTTGTAGTAAAAAATTAAAGAAGAACTTCATGTTGATTATCTTTTGATCTACATAGCTCGGCTCTCTTTGCAACATTTCCATAAAACATTTACACTCTTTTAGATTCATATTGTGAACAATCTTATCAAGTTGTTTCTCTACATGACATGCCCTAACTAATACAAATCATTAATTTAAACCTACATATAATTCAAATACATTAATTTTTTAATAAAACTTAAAGAACTAACCTTGGGGTGAGTGAATGAAGTTGATGGAAAAAAGTGGCAACGGGGTGAGCACAAATGCGTTCATGCAGGAATGCATGGATGTTTCTAGGAACACACATGCATTATTGATGTGACTTGCTTGACAAACGCTGAACCTCCACACATCATGCCACATAGGCTCGTCAACAAGAATGCATATGCATTCGTAGGAATGCATGCACATTTCTAGGAACACATGTGCATTTCGAAGAGGAATGCACATGCATTCCTGTTGGACCCAATAAAAGGGTCCGCGACAGGATTTTTTGTCGTATTGACCAGCACACCTCACGTTTTAGGATATATTGAGTGAATTCAAGGGAGTGATTTTGCACAGCAAGTGTCCACAAAATTGAACACCATCTCAGAGGCAAGCCAAATATTTATTTTCATTTAATTTCTAGTTTTTTTAATTTCTTAAACTATTTAATTGCATGTTTTTTTTATAATTTTTTAAGTTAAATAAAAAAGTCAACCTAATTTATATAAACTCCCCTATTAAATTGCAGAAGAATAATTAAGATGGAACTTGGACCCAACCAAAATCCAAAATAACCATGCAAAGGCACAAAAAACCCCAACCCACAACTAGTAAACATAAACATAGAAACTGATGAAGGGTTGATGTCTTTGAGATCAATTGTATGTGACTTAAGGAATACAAGAGAGAGTAGTCTATTCTCATTGTCCACTTCATTAGAAACCATTGTATCGTCCATTACAGGTTCCTAATGGAAATTAACAAGTATTTGTGAATATAGGGCTAGCATGTTTGACTATTATAGGACTGTCATTGATAAAAACCAAGTCAGAGACTTGAACATTACAAAACAAGATTTGATGTCACTATTTATTAATCCTAGAATTGTACTACGACAACCTATCAACAAGAGACATATTTGTATTTATTGGTGCATCCAACAATAATTTAAGGATAATTGGATGGATAGATGGTTCATGGTGTTCAACAAAGATCCCTACAATAATAGGGAGGCACATCCATATTTCTTGAGGAAATTATGAGCATAGTTTAATTTGGGTCACCATGTCAACTATGTTGACATTAGTGAGTTCAAGGGGTAGTTCTTGGGTCCTCATAGGATGGAGATAATTCTAGGTATGACCCTATTCTAGGTCCTTGTCCTCCTAGGTGATTTTCTAACCCCTCCGCTCAACATCCTCCCATTGCAGAAATTGCGAGAAGACTTGTTATGGGTCGATGGAGGCCACTGGACATCTAATTTTCATGGAGGAGGTTAGTGTCTTAACCATATCTATGTTATTCATGATTATATATATATGTATATGTATGTATGTGTGTTTGTGGAAACGGACACGCGGAACGGGCTTTTTATATTTTCTTCGATCATATAAAATTAAGTCAAAAAGACAAAAAAAACAACGAACTATTCGGAGTACTTATTTGTCACATGGGTTCCAACAACCTTTCGATCAATTCACTATACGATTATATAAACAAAACTTATCTAACAAACATAAAATTAAGTCAAAACGACCAAAAAAAATAAATGAGTGGTTTAAAAAAATTCCGACCTATTCGGAGTACTTATTTGTCACCTAGGCTACAACAACCTTTAATCAATTTACTGCAAACTTATTTCTAACTGAAACAACTTTTTAATAGGAGTAGGTTAACTTGGGAGTAATCTTCCCTCTCGAGTTTCATTTTTCAGGTAAAAAAATGGACTTGAATCTGGTTAAATTTTTACAAATAGTCTTAGTTTTGCATGGATCAAAGTTCCATGCATTTCGGAATTTTACTCTAAAGGTTTTTCCCCATTTTAAATCAACCCAGATGCTCAAAAAATCGATCAAATTTTGGATTAGCCAGAAATTTAAAAACGAACCATAAAAAAATAACTTAGAAAAAAAAATTACTAAAAAGTTAGTCCACTCCCTTTGTAATCTTCAAGTAAAAAATATCCAACCTATTCACATTATTTATTTTCCAATAAAGTTTTTCTATTAATGCCCCCCCCCACCCATTACTTATTTTCCATGTTGGTTCCAACAATCTTTCATCAATTTACCGCAAACTTAACTCGAAGTGAATCGACTTTGTAATCTTTACAAGAAAACATTTGTTGTAAATTGGCAATGCTGATTTGCCACGTTGATGCTTCCATTTGAAAGTGATGAATGAATATAATGTTTAGATTCATTGCCTATATAAATCTAAAACCTAAAACGTTTATATTACAGTTATATAAAATAAAACATATCTCATAAATATAGGATGAAGTTAAAAAAAACAAAAAAAATGAGTGGTTTTAAAAAACTCCGACTTATTCGTTGTACTTATTTGTTAAGTCGATCCAACATATGAAGTGTGTCCATGGACTATTTGTCTTAGAGGGACCAAATAACAAAACAATCAACGACATGCAACATATTTTGAACACAAACATATGAAGTGTGGGAGAGGCAAAGAGGAAGTTGAAAAATATATTAATATGTAAAAAAGTTATTAATTGTGAGAGAAAATAGGATGAGATTATGAAGTTAAAGAAGAGATATTTTAATTTATATTTTGAAAAATATTTAAATGAAGTAATTATATATTAATGCTTTTTTTCATAATCTTTTATAGTAAAAATGGGGAAATAACAATAAAAATAACTAAAAACAAATAGTTTCTCATTAGAAGTAATTATTCAAGATATATACACAATTTATTAGAATATGGTAAATATGGTGTATAAAGATGAAACTTAGTAACTCTAATTAGATTCTCAAATATATAGATTTTATTTATGAAAAAGTTGAGGCTATTTTGTCCCTGGGGCATGTTATTTTTACTTTAAAATATAATGCATATGTTTTTGTTAAGATGCCACTTTAATATGTGGTACCCCTCATGTTGACATGAGTGGAAAATGGTCTTATGAAGATTGTATTGATGATTATTTCCTTCCAAATGTTGTGATATCGGTGGAGGTTGCTTCAGTGGTGCATATTTTTCTTCATCATGGTGATCACATAGTCACTTTCACTTTGTCTTTCATGGTTAGAACATGAGCATCCTCTAATGTGGTGACGTACTTACCTAATGTTCCATATGATTTCCATCATTTCACTTAGCGAAATTGTTATTCTCAAGCATTTTATCACATTTTCCTATGTAAAGTCCACTTCATACAAACATTTTCACCACTTTCAACCATTTTCCAGGGTGATTTTTGTATCACAACACATATTAACCTTTCACCTTAGTAAAATTCACTTTCATACCCACATTCTGTTTCACTCCATCTCGTAGGAGGTGCATCCTACGTTTTTCCTATAATTCCCTAATTTATAAACCTTATTAACCTCTCAAATCTCATATTTTCTACTATTTCTATTGTGAACACACCTAATTAGTTCAAGATATTTTGATTTTAATCCTAAACCTTTGATTTCCTAAGTATTGACCTATTAGTACTATGTTGATCTAATCCCTCATTAATTCCTTTTCCTTAAGTTTTACTTTCTAATTTGTCACTTCGGGTTATAACTTAAAGTCCATGTTGTACACAAGTGACTAAGCATTCCCCCTTAGGCACATATGTTGAAGAAAAACAAAAGGTAAAAAGCCAATTTTTTCTAGCCTTAATTTAGGCTTGTTCACACGTACTAAACCTCATTCATTCTTCATCCTTAACTTTTAGCACAAGGTTTGAGGAGTTAGTTGAATATTGAGTTGGCTAGGGAAACTATTACCCATGCACCTTAGGGTTTTGACCCTCCATCTCATCAATCCATCTCATCCACCTTATCCATTCATATACACATCCCTATGTGGTGTGCTCAACTATGAGAACATATCCACTTCTTTCATAACCTTGTTCATACCTTGCACACATGTGAAGTGACTAGTGATGGTTTGACTTGGTCAAAGCGCACCTATTTGCACACATTTTGAGATCTCATGGATTTCATGAAAATCTATTTTCACAAGTGTCAAGGGTGCTCCTTCTAGGGTGATAAATTCAAGCTTGACTTGGTCATTGTGGAAACAAATGCACATTTTCCAAGGTCACACTCCTTATCCCTCTTTAAGGACACATGCATGATGAGTATTTTATTATGAAGGAAGTTGTTAAGTGGACATGAGGCACTCCTTAGGGCCCACTAGTGGAAGAAATATTTTATTCATTAGAGCTAAGTGAAAGTGGAATAAAGAAAAAGAAACAAGGGTGCACTAATTCATGAAGGAATTTAATATTATTTTTTGGTCAAAATATTTCTAGAAGAGGCACTCAAGTAATACTATTATTTGGACATGGTTATTTCTAGGACAATGCCCTCATCATGGAGATTTACACTTGGCATTCATTAACACCTTGTGAAAATTCTCCCTACCTATTTGACCAAGACTTTTATTAATAGTTTCGAGCACTACAAGGAAAACACTTTGCAACAGAGGTTTTTAGTGTTACAATATTTGGAAAAAAATTAAAAAAACTCTCGGTTACAACCTCCACTATTCATAGCGAAGGTGTTAGCGGATGTTACCTATAACCAAAAACATTTGGGTTGGTGAAGGTTTTAGTGAAGTTTTTTTTTTCTATTTCTTATATTGGTAAAATGCATTGGTGTGGTATTAAGTATCATGGATCAGTGCATAGGCAAAAATACAAGGAACTAGTACTCTTATAATTAGTGCACACCAGTTCCTCCTTTTATGTTGTATGGAACATCGATGCTTTCTTTGTTTATGTATGCATATGAGCGTATTGGCTTTTATATGCATCATCAATGCTCATACAATTTGTATACACAAGGATATTGTTTTTTTTAGGGCACATTGGTGCTCATATAATTTGTATGCACTAATGCTTGTATTACCATGCACATCGAAGGATAGTGAAATTTTGAATATTTGATACGAGATGTTAGTGTCATTATTTGTTACTAAGAATAGATATGTATATTATATGTAAATACACAGTGCATATATTGTATGTAAAGCATCGGTATGTATTGTGATGCAAAGAGGTCTCTCACAACACCCCGCAGGGTCTCTTTACCTGACCTCCTGCTCACAGGATCGTTCTCAAAATCCCCTCTACTTGAGAGCCAAAGCGGCCCTTTAGATCCCCTCGGGAATCACTGTGCAAAATACCCGATCCACAGGTCCTTTAATTCCTCCCCACGGCCTTCGGCACTTGACCGTGGTTATCCCCAACTCGGTATCGGGGTTCGAGGTTTCGCGGTTATCGCTGTCAAGAACTCCTTACCTCTCCAATCCTCGATTCGCGATCATCTCCTTTCATGCGTGAGCCCTCCTGAGCTTAGCTCCTGTCGCATATGACCACGCCTCCGCAACTGTGGCCTTACCCTCCTATCTGGATTTCAACTTCCAATTTCCCGATGAGCTCTCCTATGTCCTTAGCCTCTCCCGACTAGACCACGGTCCATACGACCACCTCCTATATGACCTCAGTCAAATAGTGTCCCATCAGGGTTTCGGGGTTTGCTATGTCGATGTGCATGTGTCCCCTGGATCCGCGATCCTTCGATCCCCGACATGCCTTAACTTCGTGCTAGCCCTTCTGGATATAGCTCCTGGCTAATGTGACCATTACCCGTGATCACTACCTTACCCCATCGGGGCTACGGGGTTTCCAACGTCAAAGTGCACATGCCCTTTGGATCCGCAATTTTTCGATCCCCGATGCACTCCTAATCGTTGACAGCTGGCCTCCACTTCGCCTCGGTCCTCCTTAGCTGCTATACTGATAGCTGGCCCTGCTAATCGGGGTTTCGCTTCTCGTAATCTCGCGATCCCCATGCCCAAACTCTCAAGCCTTTTCCCGCGAGGCTCCGATGCACGATCCATGTGCGGATCCACTGGTCCTCCTATGTTTCAGATCCAATAGATGTTCTCCTCTCGCTCCTCGTTCCTTCGTGACTTGGAGCACCCAATGCTTGGGCCTTTACCCTGTGAACTCCCGAGTTCACGAGATCTCTTCGATCTCTTCCACGCGTCCTATTCAGATGGATGGTCCCGATCCTCTCGCCACTTCGTCGCTTTGCAACCTCACGTTTCGCAACTTATAACACCAAATTCTCATCCCTTCTACTCACGAGGTTTCGACAGGCAATGTGCCACCTGTCTATTCGTCAACTCCTATGTGGCCCCATGCTCTGATGCCTTATCGGGAAATCGCGTATCGCGATTCTACAATGCACGAAACCCTTGTGCCCGGGATCTCCAATATCCCAATTCCTGACTCTTTCCAGGTGACTGACACCTGTCCTCAATGCCGACTCCTGTCGTGGATTTTCCCCAATGCGCTGATGGTTGCCACGCATCCATCCAACAGATGATCCCAATTATATCGGAATTTCGACACTTCCAGTGTCTCGGTTCTCTTGTCCTCAGGAACTCTGATTTCCCAATTGACGATATGTCGATGCCCTATCGAGACTTCTCTCCTCCTGCTACTGTCGAGGACTTAACCTCCGTGCAACTTCTCTAGATCCCACGACTATCGGGGTTTCTTCTTAGATCCAATGGCTCATATCTATTCTCCTTCTCTGCGCTTCCTCAGAGGCTTAAAATCTGCGCAATTCCTCCCGATCTGATGGCTTACAGGATTCCTTCATGAGATCTGACGGCTATTGATCCTTCTCACTTGTGCACTTCTTCCTGCGCTCCTCCTGGACGTGAACTATTATATGGTCCAGATCCGTTCTCTTCAGGTCGATCTGACGGCTGCTGAGCTCTCCTGAGCTTCCTGCGTGCTTTCTTCCTGCGCTTGGAAGAATTTGAATTTCTCCAAGGCCTCAACCTTTATTCGCTGTCTCCTCTGCGAACTCTTACGACCTCGAGTCTCGCTGCGCGTATGAGAACGTTGCCCTTCCTGAGCTTCTTCTCCTCGTATCCTTCAAAGGATTTTTGATGTCTACCCTCCTTGCAGAACCTCTACGCACACATGGTGTTGTCTCTCCTGAGCTTATACAATCACTCAGACCCCTAAGGGATTTCTTTGTTTTTATCCTTCCACAGGTGGAGAATGAAATGGATGTCTTCCTGGCTATCCTTCTGCTCAAGCGGCTTCTTGCTGAGCCTCTCTGGGTGTTTAGAAACCCAGTGAATATCCTTCAGTGGACTCTTCCTTCAAATCCAGAACTCAAAGAGTTCTCTTCTCCTTGTGCCTGTCTGCACCCTTTCTCGACGCCCTCCTGGCGGAGTATCTTCTCCTCTTTCACTGAACACTCAATAGTTCTGTCTTCCTGTGCACTTATTCACTTCACTCGATGCCCACCTGATAGAGCTCTCACAGAACCCTTGGTGATTCTATCTTTTGTCTAAAATCACAATGGAGTTCCTTCCTCTATGGACTCCTTGCACAGGCTCAATTTCCACCTGGCAGAGCTTCTCAGAATCCTCAGTGATTCTGATCTTCTCCAAACTCTTAGCAGAGTTCTTCTTCTGTGCACCTATGCACTCCCTCGATGCCCTTCTAGCAGAGCTCTCAGAATCCTCAGTGATTCTGGTCTTCCTTCAAACTCTCAGCAGAGTTCTCCCTCAGCACCTCGTGCATGCACTCAATGCCCACTTGTAGAGCTCCTACAGAATCCTCAGTGATTCTGTCTGCAACTGTGTTCTCATACACAACCTTGCCTCCAAGGTGTTCAACAACCTTGAGGTCTTCCTCCTAAGTTGTTGACTTCAGTGTTGTGCCTCAGCACGTCTTCGTCTGACTCCTCAGAGTTCAGAAGTGCACTCATGCACTGGTATTCAGAGTCTGCAACACTCTATCATGCCCTTGTGACATGAAACCTCAAAGACCCTCAACCTGAAATCAAACACACTCCCTGCAATTGCATGATAACAACACACAAACATAGCATATAAAAAAAACACACATGGACATGTATATAAGACATAATAATGCAGGAAAAATGATTTTGTTTATATTAATGGCAAATGCCTATAATTACAAAGTGTTCCCGAGCTCTCTCTGGCTCTCCTCTCTTCTCCAACTTACTCAAAATGAGATATGAAAACCTCTTTTACCTGAGGGGCTCATTGAGCGCTTCCCTCCAGGTTCACCTACCCTATTCAATTACAATGAATGGGCTGTCTAGTCCAGAATTGGATCTAGATCTCAGTCGATCTACAATAAAGGTCGATATACCTAACGCCCGCTCAAAGGCATGGCTTCTATGGCTCACTAGCCTACAACATTTAATTGCATTCAATACAAATATCAAATGAGGCTACGCCTCCCTTTTAGCATTTGAATGCATGCGCACTGACGTGGTTGGCTGGCTGGTTGGCTGGCATGGAGCAATGCTCCTATATCATACTCCATAGATGCAAATATCATTAGATCCTTCTCATGAGCTTCCCCTTCGAGTTGTTGGAAATCCTCCTGGATCCAAAATCAGTCTCTAGAGCTTTCCATCTGCTCCATTTTCTTGCTTCTGTTGTTTCTTCTGCATTGCTGCTGCTGCTGCCTCTTTCGTTCTGCTCAGCTACTCCTCACTGGAAGTTCTTGCTGAATCTAACATCAACTTTCTTATATTTTCTATCACTTCATCCAGCTGCTCCCTTGGCTGGTCCAGTTCTTGCAGTCTCCTCAACTGCAAAAAATTTTGGCCATTTGGCAGATCATCATGATCTCCCATGCCTTCCTCATCCATTTCCAACTTCACCTGTTAGATGTGCATGTCCTGTGTTGGAAATATGGATACAACAGAGATGACGCAGATGATCAAGGTTGTCATTGATGGCAATCGATTGTTTA
>SNQJ01S0139493.1:0-25210 GCA_010110895.2 Picea sitchensis | reverse complement strand
GTTAGGCTTGAGGAAATGCTAAAGGGTTGGGACAAATGGATTCGGCAATTGGGCAGAGTTTCTTTGCTATCTTTTTTCCTTCTCCAAATAGTACCCCTACCCCTTCTTTTATAGGCTAGAAGGAGCTAGGATTTTGGATGAACTCTCGGCCATGCATGGCTGGGAGTTCCAGTTAACTGACCCAAAGCTTTTTGTCCTGTCGGAAACTTTCCTGTTTTTGTGCTTTGTTAGGTAAACCCGGGCTATAGTAGGCCAGCCAACGTTCCAACACGTGCAGTAGTGAAACTGCCAGCGTTCCAACGCGTGCAGTGAATGGTTAGGGTGCGTTCCACTTGTTTTAAGAGGGTTTTCAAGGTTTTATTCAGCATGGCTTTGGCAAGGAAGAGACATGAGTTGGGCTGATGCCAGGTAAGCCTGTGTGGTGAAATTTTGGGTTATAACACTTGCGCAAGAGACATGAACAGATCTAAAACATACATGTGCAAGAAACAAACCTACTTACGTTGATAGCAAGCATTTAAACGTAGAACCATCAAATAGAACTCGTAATCCATAAGGAAATACTGTAATGAATAAGTAAACACACAGAGACACATCATATTTGAAAATTTAGGTCCTTCATATTATCTTCAAAATCCTTCTCTAATTACAGACTCAGAATTACACAGTAGTGTGTTGTACAAACTCTTGTCTCTGGACTCATGTCGCAGAGCTCCAATTCTCAAACTGATAGATCCCATTCATTATAGACTTGAGACTTGACTTAACTCGACTTACAAAAATCATCAACAACTAATTTGGTTGGGTAACAAAAACAATAATGACTAAATAAATCAACCATTTTACAATTATGTTCATCCCTATATATAAGTTGGGTTGTGTCTTCCTTCTTTGCTTGAACGCTTTCTTGTTTTGTTGCAATCATTTGTTTCTTAGTTGGCATTGCGCTGACTTTCGCAACTTCTTTATGTTGCTCTTTCTCCAAGCCTCTGATGAAGCTTGTGCAACTCATGCTCAGTCAAAAATTGTGCAATTCCTTATCCAAAAATGAAGGGCCCAACATGTCATACTGTGTAAGTTCACTCTCCAGAATAGGCTAAAATTCAAGAAGGTTTTCCAGTTTCACTATAACTTCTATTTTGAGAAGTTTCAGACCTTGAAATTTCGAGGAAATGGAAGAAATATCTCAGAGTATATGCGGTTAAAATTTCATACCTTTATTCATTACAGGTACAAAGTTATGTTTGTTGAAAGTTAGGGTTTATGACTAATCCAAAACTAGTCCCACGTGAACGAGGTAAAGTTTGATGAAGATGTTATTATGTTGTTGTTGAAGTTGAGGAAGAGCTATTGGTCTATAATTTTTTGTATTAGGTTTGCTATATGATTAGAGGTATGTTTTACATGTTTTATTGAGGGTTATGTTTATGGTGCATGCTTTAGGAATGTCTTGATGATGATGGTACATGATATGGTACACGTTTGTGATGATATGATAAATTGTTAGAAGTATATCTTGGATATCTTGGTGCCTGGTTTGGTATATGTCATGGTGATGTTATCATATACTTGAGGCATATTGTTGATACATTGGCACATCTTGGATACTTAGCATATGGTATGGTACAGGTTCTACTACATGGTTGATGTACATGGTTGATGCATGGTATGGTACAGGTAGATGTACATGGTTGATACATGGTATGGTACAGGTTGATATACATGGTTGATTTACATGGTATGGTGATGGTTTTGGTATCCATGTGAGTGGATATGGTTATGGTTGGTTTATGTTATAGTGACAAGTTGGTTGATGTAATAGTGATAGTCACGGGTTGATGTGATAGTGACAGTAACAATTTGGTTGATGTGATAGTGACAGTGATAGGTTCATGTATTGGTGACATTAGCAGTGACATTATCAATGGTAGTGACAGTGAGTCTACACTTATATTTCAAGGAGGCTGGACGGGACAAGGAAAGGAAGTTGTAGCCTCCTTCCGGTTGGTGCCATAGAACTTAGGTATTTGGTGCTTCCTTTAGGTTGGTACCTATAAATCAGGGGGTTTTTGCCTCCTTCCAGTTGGTTCCAGAGAACTTAAGGAGTTGGTGCTTCCTTCAGGTTGGTTCCTGTAAATCAAGGGGTTGGTTCCTCCTTTTAGTTGGTGCTAGAGAATTTGGAAGTCGGTGCTTCCTAAGAATTTATTCTTGATATATATAAAAAATCATTCTATGGTTTTATCCTAATAAAGTGAAGTTTAGATATTGTGATTAAAAGTGGTAAAAAATGCTCATAATGATTCATCCCCCCTCTCAGTATTCCAACATTCGATTTGCATACCATGCTTGGAGACAATGAATCCTCCTACAGATGTTGAAGAGTCTTCTCAAATGGGTTATACTATCTTTCTTATCTTTGGAGAATACAGTAACATCATATAAATATACCACTACACAATCCCCAATTGGGCCTTTGAAAGTGATACCCATTGCTCTTTGGAAGGTTTCACCGGTGTTGATTAGGCCGAATGGTATTTTCTTATATGCATAGATTCCTCATTTGGTTCAGAAAGCAGTTTTCAATTGGTCTTCATGAGACACCAGAACGTGGTTGTAACCAGAAAACCATCTAGTAATGAGAGCATTTCAGAACTAGATATGCATTGCAATATTTTCTCCATAGGGGGAACTAGATAGTTGTCTTTCTTAGAGGCTCCATTTAAGTTTCTAAAATCAATGCAAAGCCTTATGTCCCAATTCTTTTTTCTAACTGGTACCAGGTTAGAGATCCATTGAGTGTGTTTGACTTGGAATATAATCTTAGCAGCTAACAACTTGTTCAGTTCTTCTTTGACTTGTGGCTCAATGTTAGGATGCATCTTTCTCATCTTTTCTTCAAAATGATTTGTTTGAGGCTTCAATGGAATGATGTGTTGTATAATTTTGGTGTCATAATTTTTTAGGTCTTCATACATCTAGGCAAAGATGTCTTTGTATTCCTTGAATAGTTTGATGTAAGCTTGTCTTTCATCAGGGGAATAATTCTTTCACATATTGATATTTTGAGGTTTGGTGATTTTTCCCAAATTTACCACTTCAAACTACATTGATGAGCTATTGGTTTTGCAGTTTGTTTCCCTTTTGAACTTATCTTGTGTATATTTTTAATGACAAATAATCAGCAAGCTAATATTTTGTCAAACACTTAGAAACCTAGAGATAACTGTCTTCATAAATTTCAGAAATGCATAAAATCACATTTAGAAATTTCCATAAGTAGAAATGCACATTGCTAAGAAAAATAGCAGCAGAAATAACACAGTGGACAACAACCCATAACACACAAAAATTTAGGCAAATGCTAGGGAAAACCCCAATGTGGGGAAACCCAATGAGAGAGAGAGAGAGAGATCTATAATTCAACTTCAGGAAAGTACATATCAGCAGCAAAATAACATTTCTAGCCAAGGAAAATACCTCACAACACCAAATCTGTCCCACAAAAATTTGCCTCATTTTCCATGCCAAAATCATACTGATGTACAACCTCTTTCGTACCTCATTTTTTGTGCCCACAATCAGCTGTACGGATTGTTCTGTATGGCTCAGAAACAACCACAAAAATTTTGAAATATGCCTTGAAAACTGTGCCCAAAATGCCTCAATTTTCGTGCCAAATATATATGGTTGTATAGACTATACGGAATCCCACAGACTGTACAGATCTATATAGTACAACCTCCCACAGTAGAAAAATATTTCGGCCCAAAACTCACAGAAAACAAATTTCTCAGGATTCGTGCCCTTTTTCCTTAGAAAACATGCCCTCTTTGTTGCTCACTTTCCTCTCTCAAGCATACTCAGAAAATCTCTCTCAATATCCTCTCGATGTATTCTCAACATTCGACATGTGTTTCACACTACCCAATGCATTCTTTTATAATCTAAAAATGAGATTTCCCCCCCAAAGTGTCTTTTCACCTTCCCCAACCCTAGATCCAAAGGCCAAGATTAGATCTTTCCTTTTTCAAGATCAAGGGTCATGATCCATTCCCTCCAAAATGTCTCATTTAAATTAAAGTGATTTTCACTTTATTACATAAGTTATTTATGAAAATAAAGTCACTTTAAAAATAGAAGGTACACTTTATTAAAAAGTCACTTTAACAAAAGAACCACTTAAAACAACTTTATAAAAACTATTACAAAGTTAAGTGCCTGGTAGTGTAAATATTAAGGTAACATCCACATACAAGACAAAACATGTGGAGTACCTCCCGAGCTAAAAAGATAACACTCCCTCTTAGTGAGGGATGTACTTGTTTCCATCTCCATCATCTGGTCCCATCACACTGTGCTCTGTAGGAGCTCCCTCTGAACTTAGATCCATCTACAACACCTGCATAGAACTCGAACTAGAATATCTTCTCTTGGCAACCTCCCGGAACCCTAAGCTCACTTCATCTTGAGCATTGGTTCAATCAACCTGGATTAGCCTTCTGCCAGTGCTCAGAAGAGACTCACTCTCTTCTCTTGGAATGAAATACTGTATCCTTGGTGCCACTGCAGTCTCAGAATCCTCCTCTTGCTCCTCATCCGGCGTTGAATCATACATCAAAGGTTGACCTCTCAACATATACAACCTATTCACCTAGTTATCGATCAGTTGCAGCTCTATCGGGTCCACTCCCTACCTGTAGATATAGACATGTTCCCTCTTGAAAAATATGCAATATCCTACATCCTCCAAGGCTAAGACTAAGAGAAAGTTAACCCTCAACCCTGGAACAAAGATAACTCCATCAAGCTCCAAGAGTTTCCCAAGCATGAGTTGGAACCTGACATTCCCAACTCCATGTACAACTTTCACCATACCACCTTCATTTACCACCTATCGGTCAGGACCAATCTCTATGAAATCTAGGAATACTTGCCAGATTCTCTTCATGTGGCTAGAGGCTCCACTATCCACAATCCATCTGACATCACCTCTGAATCCTCCGCTGCCGACACTGGAAACTAGGGTTGTTGGCACAGGGGCAGACCCAAGGTTTAGCTCCAAGAGCACATTAACAAGTCCTAACTACTGGCCCTTTCGGCAACACCTGCAAAGAAAATGCAGTCTCACCCGAAGCAGTTATGAGGAGGTTGCAGGACAGAGATGTCTACAACCAAGGGAATATCAAGTGGATCTAACACAAGAACAACACAACATTCATATATCACTTATCTGCTCGATATACTCTGTGCATCTATCATATCTACCTTAGTAATGCAATAATAGTATATGAAGGAAAAATACAAAATACCAATCATACACAACACAAAATAGACATAGTTCACCCTCTCTCTAGGGCTACGTCCACAGAATTGTGCTATATTATATTGATGTAAAGCATACAGTTCTTATCTGCATTATGAGCTAGCAGATCTTCTCTTCTTCTTCTATGATTCTCTCCCCTCCCTGTGCACCCAGCTTCAGGGTTGATATTCACACCCAGATGAAGATATTACAATACTAGAAGGCTCTTGTACTCAACACTTCTCTCTCTCACAATACTCTTCGCTCGACCAAATCAGTATCAATAGTAAAAATAACAACACATCAACCCAAAGTACCAACCCTAAAAAACCACCAACCTAGGCCCTTTAGACCTCTATTTATACATTACAATCATTCACTGACATCCTTAGGCTGAAACCTAAGTGTCCAAAACCCTAGGTCAACTTGACCCGTGTTTTCAGGGCTTCGCCAACCTTTCTTTCCTTCCTTCTCACGTGGTGGTCCAAAGCATATAATGGTGTATTTTTCCTCTTTCTGAGTCATCCACGATCCTTCTTTCTTTCTTATCTGTCATCCCTGATCTCCTTGTCCAACGACTTTTTTTCCTGGGCTTAGCTCCATATTTTCTGCTCTTTTTCTCACTTCGACCCAGTATCAGTCACTGTGTCTTCTGCGAAGTTCACTTTTTCCCTTTTATTCCTTGTTCTTCACTTCCTTCCATAAACAAGGGCTAACAGGCCCCCAACACTCACCTGTGACTCGTCCTGAGGCACTTCGATCTAACTATTCTGTTGTACTTTGACTTCAGACTGCGTAGTGCATCCTTTTCTTTATGCTTTATGCCTCCTCTTCCTCCTTGTGCAGGCTATATTGTTTTTGTCTGGTACCCACTTTCAATTGCACCTAGTACCTAGACCCTTTATCTATTTGATTTTACTAAGAGTTGCAAGGCAGATGGTTGTCATAGTACAACTTCATCTGACTCCCATTCACTAGTCCTTCCTTCCATTCTCCATTCAACGTATTCAGTTGTGCAAATCCTCCTTTTGTAACATAGGAAATCTCGTATGGCTCGAGCCAATGTGCTCTGAACTTCCCAGGATGCTTGATGAACTTGTTGTCATAAACCAACACTAGATCTCCTTTTCTAAATGCCTTCTTCTTGATGTGTCTGTCATGATAGGCCTTCTTTCTTTCCTTCTATACTTGATGATGCAATCCTGCAATGAATCTATCTTCCTCAAGTTCAACCAACTATGCAAGTCTCTCTTGAACATCTCCAGTATCATCCATACCTATAAAGGAAACAATTCTCATGCTTGAAACCAAATATCCCATTGGAACAACAACTTCAAGACCATAGACCAACTTAAAAGGGGTTTTCATTGGCAGCTTCTGGCACGTGGTTCTATAGGCCCATAATATTGTTGGTACTCTTAAATCCCAATCATCCCTATTCACGCAGCATATCTTGGTTAGTGTTGTTTCCAAAATCTTGTTGAATGCTTCAACTGTCCCATTTGCTTGAGGGTGGTACAATGTGCTCTTCTGATGGTGGAATGCAAATTCTTCAGTCAAGGCTTCAACTATTTTATTTATGAAGTGTGTACCTTGATCACTCATAAGGATCTTTGGGCATCCAAACCTAGTTATGATGTCATCAAATATGAAGCGCGCAGTTGTAGTTGCACTACAGTCCTTAACTTCTCTTGCTTCGGCCCATCTGGTCAAGTACTCTATTGTTGTGATTATGTATCTTGCTCCTATGCACTTCCCTGGTGGATTTATAGGTCCAACGAAGTCAATGGCCCATTTCTTGAATGCTTGTAGGGTCAGTTGTGGTGCTAATGGAATTTCATCTCTTCTATACGGTTTCCCAACCCTTTGGCATGCATCACAGGCTCTAGAATAGTCTTTATCATCTCTGTGTAAGGTAAGCCACCAAAGGCCATCTCTCAGGACCTTCTGCACAGTTTCTTTACCTGCATAATGTCCTCCTGTGATGCCTTCATGAGATTTTGCAAGGATCAGTGGTCATTCTGCCTCCATAACACATCTTCGCAAGATCTCATCCGGTCCCATCTTGTATAGATGTCTAACTATAAGTGAGAAATCTGCAGCGCACACGACTAGTTGTTTCTTCTGTGGAATTGTGTACTCGCTAGGTTCCATTCTAGTTGACAAGAACTGGACTATGTTGGTGAAGTGGTCATTGATTTTTATAATGGCTAGCAACTGTGCATCTGGTAGTGTATCCTCCAAACTGGTGGGTTCTTCACCATGTTCCAACCTTGACAAATGGTCAGGGCCTTTGTTCATTCTTCCTGGCTTACCTATGATCTAAAAATCATATTCTTGAAACAAAAGAATCCATTTTCATATTCTCCCCCCCCAACACTAGCGTGTTGACCAAGTACTTCAGCATGGAATGATCAATAAACATTTTAAAGTGTCCTCCCAACAAATAGTGGTGAAATGTTTGCAGTGCATACACCATAGCTAACCCCTCTCGCTCAGTGGTGGTGTAGTTAATCTCAGAAGTTGATAGCTTCCTACTAGCAAAGGATAATGGGTGGTCAATATCTCCTTCTCATGGTTGTGCTAACACGACTCCTAAAGAAATAGAAGATGCATCAACATGTACATGAAACTCCTTGGTCCAATCTGGAAACACTAAAATGGACGCAGTAACCATTTTCTATTTTAGTGTGTCGAAGCTCTCCTGACATTTTTTAGTCCAACTAAACTGACAATCCTTCTTCAACTTCTTCAATAGCTTCTCCATGGGCACTGTAATCTAAGCATATCCTTTAATGAACTTCATGTAGTATCATGTGTGTCCCAATGCAGTGCGCAACTGTTTAACTATTGTAGGAGGGGGTAGATCAACTATAATGGCGATCTTGGATGGATCTAACGGTAATCCTTGATTACACACAATATGTCCTAATAAAACTCCAAATGGTGAGAAGAAAATGCACTTCTTTAGATTCAAAGAAATTTGACACTGCTTGCATTTATACAACATTAGCCTTAGACATTCAATGTGATTCTTTAATAAACTAAAGGCGGTCCAATCATCAAAATATGCTTCTAAATATTTGTGCAATAACTCCTTGAATGCTTCGACCACCACCCTGGAAACGATGGTTGGGGCATTCTTCAATCCGAATGGAATCATTGTATACTGATAGGATCCCCATTATGTTGCAAATGTAGTCTTGTGGCTATCTTCCTTGGCAATCCGGATCTGATTATATCCTAAAAATCCATCTGTAAAAGAATATACTTCCTGGCCTCCCACGTTATCTAACACTTTGTCAGTGAATGGTGTAGGGAAGGGGTCATGTAAACAAGAATCATTCATCTTCCGAAGGTCAACACATATTCAGATCTCTCCTGTCTTCTTGTCTTGTACCACCATAGGGATAATCCACTATGATTCTTCCACATGTTCTATAATCCCTGCTTCCAGCATTCTGTCAAGCTCAATCTTGATTGTTTCCTTATTTTTAGGGTTCAATCTGTAAGGTCTCTGTTTGAATGGTCTAGTATATGGTTTTAAAAGAATCCTCATCTCTCACATAGGTCCTTTAATACCCTTCATATCAATGAACTTGGTCAGAAACAAGTCTTGATACTCATGCAACAACTCTGTAATCTTTTCAATGGTAGAAGCATCCCAATAATCTCCAACATTGGCAAGCCTCAGTGTCTCCTCTATTCCAATATTGAATTTCTTGATATTGATCGGTTGTCCAATAAATGGTAACTCAACTCCTAGCCCTTCCACATATCTTTGGCCTTATGTTTCTGCAATGTTTACTTTAATGTTGTAACAACCTTGCAGTTTCTGGAGAGGCGCAGTCCATTCATCCTCTTCCTATTCTAAGGGAAGGTTGGATACCTCCTCGAATAATTTCTATCTCACAATCTGTAATGCTTGGTCTACTAAAGGAAATTGACTTTCAAATAGGAATGTAGTTATAAAATTTTGAGTCATACCTTTCTAATCTTTAGTGACGAGGGGCATCTTTGCTTGAAGGTACCAGTTGATAGGTATTGTTTCTAGCATGTTAATGAATTTGTGTACCCACTGTTCTTGCGGGATGTCACTCCAGGCCTCTTTGCACATGGTCCTTTGGCAAGCTTTGACCTGTGTAGAGAACTTCACAGCCTTCTACCTGTGCTGAGAATCGCCCTGTCATCAGAGTATGACATTGTGTCCAGTCTATGATATTACTTTTGTGTGTCCCCCACCATCTCATTGGCGTGGCTTTCAGGGCCTCATCCATGGCTAATAATCTTTGTTGTATTGGTACATTCTCCTCAAATTCCAACAAGAAGGTTTCTAAAGGATTCAGACAATCAAAGGTGGGTAAGTTACTTACTATTGTGCCAATCCAACGAACTTATCTGGTTTATCTAGCACATCTTCTTGTGGATACTTCGTACATATTATTCTTCCAGTTCTCCAGTCCTTCTTCTGAATCTAATGAGCATGCGCTCTCACTTCGCTAGCTTAGATTCTCATCGGTTGTAGGATTAATGTAATCCTATTGTCTGGTTGTTAGCTTGTATATGTTTTCTAGTGCATATGCACAATATTCTTCTCTGATGGGCTCTGTGTATCATTGACCTTCATCTGGATCTAAAGGTGTGATGAACCTAAGGCCATCCTTTTCAAAAGTCATGCGTCTCTTATTTAAGTCAACAACAGTAGAGTTATTGAAGGCCCAATCAATTCCTAACAGCACAGGGTAAGGACAACTATCATCAACTATTTCAATTACCTCAAAATCTGCAAATGTTCTTACTTCGTCGATGTCCACAGGGACATTCTCCAATCGTCCAAATGGGCTGACAACTTTCTTATTAGCCATGCGAAGCCTGATAGGGGAATAGATTAACTTTCATTTTCCCATCTATGCCCAAGTTTTCTTTGTCATGATATTGACCTCCGACCCTAAGTCGAGGACCACATAGTCTATTTCATACTCTCCTATTTGAGCATTCAAATGTAACTCCTTATTTGTCCTTCTCTTTTTACCAATTTGGTGTACTTCCCTATTCAATAAGGGACCTATATTTCCTATCTCATATTTTCTAATTAAATTTTGTAACTCTTGTACAGTGCTTTCATCTAGAATCAACTTAATACAAGTATGTAAAAATTCCATGAGCTTTCTTACCTCTTTTCCTTGCCTTGGCCAAGAAAACTAATCAAATGCATGAGGAATTCCATACTCTCTTACTTCTGGTCTTGTCTTTGATGAAGAACCTTGGTCTCCTCTAAATTCTTTTTGTGTTGCCTCAAACATTTGTCTTTCTTTATTTGCATCAAAGGCTTGGGTCTTCTCTGCAGCTTTCATGATTGCTAAATCTTTTGTAATCTTCCCTTGGGTCAGTCAGTCTTCTCCTATAACAATGCATCCTCTGGTTATAACAACAACTCTAGGTTCTCCTCCATGAGGTTCAGCATAGATTAGTTGCACTTGTGGGTTCTACTGAGGTCCTCGTCTTTCCTGAAGCTTAGCTAGCAACACAGGACAATCTTCTATAACATGGTCAAACGAGTTGTAGTATCTGCAAGTGGTATAAGGGTTCTAACAATCCCTTGCAAGGTGTCCTATTCGTGCGCAGTTATAACAGATGATCTATCCTCAGCCTCTCCTCATTCCTTCTCCTCGTCCTCTTCCTTTGAATCCACTGTGAGGATTGAAGTTTCCTCTCCCAGGAGAGTTATATTGTGTAGTATTTCCTTCTTGTTATACTTCACCTTGGATCTTATATATGTCTCTTGACCTTTCATGCATGAGATCATAAGCCCTACAATCTCTATCATCATGCCCTACACATTTACAGAATATACATTACAAATTCGTAGGTTTTTGAACATAATTTTTCATATAATAGCACTCACCAGTACGATGTCTGTTTCTGCATACTTCACACCAGGGTAAGGTGACTTGATTCAAGGGGCTCGGAGCTCCAGAATCCAAGTATTCATTTAATATAGGGCAGTGTTCCTTGTCATGGCCTTATTATCTGCATCTAACACACCATATATCTTCTCTTTTATCTTTTACCTTGTCTTTCTTCATATCTTTGACCTGCAAAGACAAACTAGTTAGCTAACTCAGGATCTGACTCATACTTGAGTTGGATTCTCCCATAGGGGTTGATTCAAGATTCATGGCGATATCCAACACCTCAGCCTATGAATTAATCTTCTGTTGCATCATGGGAACTCTGATGTGTGGTAGGAGGGCATCAATGAACCATTATTTATTTTGTTCATCCAGGATCTGAAAAGTTAATCGGCTTGTCAATGTTTTGAATCTCTAATCAAATTCCCACACAGGTTCGTCCACCTTCTACTTGATATCTTTCAAATTTTTGATACATGGTGACTCCGACTTAGGTTTCTTAAGTTCTATAATCAGTGCGTTCTTGATCTGATTCAATGGCTTAGGTTGTGCAATTCCTTGGATGAGTTTCATGTACCAACTCAGTGTGTGATCTCTAAGAGTTGTACTGAACTGGTTTCTTTTGACAGCTTCATCTATGACATTCTTAATTTTCCATATAACTTCACAAAGGAACCAGTGTTGCTCAGGATCTTCAGATCCATCTCCCCTAAATATAGGACGTCTCATCTCGTATGCCATAGATCTTACTAGGGTTCCTGACTGAATATGTGGTGGACTACTATGGACAGATCTCTGGATGCTCTGGTGACTAGGAATACTCTGGTTGCTTAATATTGAATCAATAAGAAGAATAATAGTACTTACTTCAATGGTCTGAGAAGTTTTTGAGCCTTCGGGTCCTCCTCGGTGAAGCTCTTCCACTTGTTCTTCCTCTGTCCTAGTGGGTTCTGAATGTTCTTCATCTGTTATATCAGCTTCTTATCCACTATAGAAACCCTCTTCTCCATAGTTTTTCTTGAATAGGTTCTCAAGGTGAACTTCTCTGAACACTTTCCCACTGCATGTATGTCCAACTTCTGTGTCGTTGTCATTGTCTGATTTCTTGAACATTAGCTTTTCTGGATCCAATGAATATATTGTATCTTTAAGATGTTCTTCTCATGCAACAACATCTTGAGTCTCATCTTCAAGAATTGTAAAAAATTTCCTCTGGTTCCCTTAAAGAAATATCTCTCATATTGGTTGTATGACTCTACCTTGTCAACAACAAACTCTTTGATGTGCCCTCCAATGTTACTATCGAACCAGTGATATGTTGCTCATGATACAGTGTTATCATCTTCCTTGACCTTCTTGATGAACTCCAACGTCCAAACCATAGGAAGTCTAGATTGGATCTCGAACTGGGTATCGTCTAATCTAGCTAGCCACTCGTATAGCTCTTGATGGAATCCTCCAATGAATATCTCGTGTATATCAGTGAAGATATATATTTCTAGCCAATCCTCAATGTTAAGATTAGGGTTCTTATTCTGGGCTTCAGCGAAGTCCTTCTCTTGATCCTCTATCCACTTTTGAGTTTTTGTCTTTGATGGAAACCACCTTGACATTCCCTCAAGAATATTCATGTCCTGGCAACGAAACCATTTTTTGGAACAGGGAACCAAGAGTGCACCAAAAATCCCTACCTACTGGCCCTTTCAGCAACACTTGCGAAGTAGATGCAGTCTCACCTGAAGTAGTTATGAGGGGGTTGCAGGATAGAGATGTCTACAACCAAGGGAATATCAAGTGGATCTAACACAAGAACAACATAGCATTCATATATCACTTATCATCTCGATCTACTTCGTGCATCTATCAGATCTACCTTAGCAAAGAAATAATAGTATATGAAGGACAAATACAAAATACCAATCATACACAACACAAAATATACGTGGTTCACCCTCTCTCTAGGGATACATCCATGGAACTATGCTATATTATATTGATGTAAAGCATACAGTTCTTATCTGCACTCTAAGCTATTAGATATTCTCTTCTTCTTCTATTATTTTCTCCCCTCTCTTCACACCCAGCTACAGGGTTGATCTTCTCACCCAGCTAAAGATATTACAATACTAGAAGGCTCATGTACTCAACACTTCTCTCTCTCACAATACTCTTCTCTCGACCAAATCAGTATCAACAATAAAAATAACAACACATCAACCCAAAGTACCAACCCAAAACCACCACCCCAACCTAGGCCCTTTAGACCTCTATTTATACATTACAATCATTCACCGACATCCTTAGGCCAAAACCTAAGTGTCCAAAACCCTAGATACCAAAACCCTAAGTTAACTTGACCCGTGTTTTCAGGGCTTCACCAACCTGTCTTTCCTTCCTTCTCGCACGGTGCTACAAATCATATAATGGTGGATTTTTCCTCTTTCATAGTCATCCACGATCCTTCTTCCTCTCTTATCTATCATCCCCGATCTCCTCATCTGATAACTTTCTTTCTCGGGCTTCGCTCCATCTTTTCTTCTCTTTTGCTCACTTCGACCCAGTATTAGTCACTGTGTCTTCCGCGAAGTTTGATTTTTCCCTTTTCTTCCTTGTTCTTCGCTTCCTTCCATAACCAAGGGCCAACAAGGGTCACCAAAGAAAATTCCCTATCGAACTTTGAAGCAAAGTCCTCCATCGTTGTTGTAGCAGCTGTCTCAGGCCCCTCTGACTCCTTCTTCTTCTTCTTCCTCTCAGGACAATGAGAGGCAAGGTGCCCCAACTGGTTACAACAATAGCATCTGACTTTACTCAAGTCCCTTCTAGAACTTCCTTTCTTCTTTCTCTTTGTTGCAAGAGAAAAATTCTTATCAGCTCTGTCTGTCCTCTGTTCACTGCTCTGAGATCTTTCCTAGATCTCCTCTTGAGTGAAATCATCCCAGAGTTTGCTCCAATCTGGTAGATTATCACGTCCCACCATGCACTTCACGAAGACTTTCCATTCTTTGGTGAAGCCATTTAAGGCTATCCTCACCAGCACAGAATCTGTAATGACCTATGTTGGCATGTTTTTCAGGAAAAGAATGTGCTTGTCATTTATGGCAAGAACAACATCGATGACACTCAGAATATTGATGGCAAGAACAACAACAATGACTCTCAGAAGATTGATGGAAAGAAAAACAATGAGGACACTCAAAAGAGAACAGAGGAGTATATTAGACCTCAGCCGTCAGATCTAAGCAATGAGGACCATTATCCATCAAATCCAGTATAACTTCGAAGAGGATAATGGGTGAGAGCCATCCTCCAACTCCACGAAACGCAAAATCGCGATGAGATATGAGTCGTTGAATCCATAGGACACGTGATGAGAGATCATCATTTCGCTGACTGAAGAGTCAAAGGAAGGAGGTGCTCTAACCTTTGAAGTCGTGAAACGTGAAATCATGATAAGATCTGGACCGTTAGATCATAGAGGGTTGTGGACCGTTGATCTAAGACTATTTCATATATTGGGAGTTAGAAGAGTCAGGGTTGGCTCACATTTAAACATCTGAAATGTGAAATCGCAATAAGATCTGGAATGTTATATCACAGAGGGTTGTGGATCGTTGATCTATATTATTTTGGATATCAGGAGTTGGGAGAGTCAGGGTTGACTCACGTCCAAATGCCTCTCACACGAAATAACTATTTTGGTCGCAATAGTCAATCAGAGGGAGAGATATCGACTGTTGATCTGATATGAAGTATTTCAGAGTTTTGAGAGGTGGGAGTTTTAAGGAAACTCATGGAATGAGTTCGCGATATGCGAAATCGCGAAGCACTCGAATGTTTGGCCCATGGTCACATCCAGCACTCACGTGGAGAGAGAATAGAGGAAAGAGCTAGTGTTGCTAAGCTCCATTTCATATATCGTGAGTTTGGAAAATCGAGGTGACTCACAGTTAATCACCTGAAACACAAAATCATGAAACGACTCTTTGGTTAGCGTAAGGTTACAGCCAGTGAGCATGTGGGAGAAACACGTCTGGTGCTAGTTCGAGTAGGTAAAGTTCACGAGAAACATATTTGAAAGGACAACAATTCTATGTGGATTTAATCCAACGGTGTTGATTAATCAACATTTTGATCGAAGGTTTATTGTTTCACTTCACGGATTATTGATTAGTTACGATTCAGTTAGCAAAACTGAATCATAGTTCTTGGGCAATTGACAATTTTGTCGCTTGGCAATTTCTCTTGGATATGCGAGTTGTAACGAATTGATGCATTTGTATAAAAGAAAAATTTCATGACTAAGTTAGGTTGGCTGTTCTCACTGAAAAATGAGTTGAACTGGGAGAAAGTAAAATCACAGTATGCACAGTGTGAGATCAAACTCAGAGAAGAGAAACAAAAGATGAACAGAACAAAAAAGGTGAAGAGAGAAGAATGCACACATACCAAAGAGAATGAGAGGAACAGAGAAAGAATAGATAGAAAGAGACAACAATCCAAGCCAAGTATGAACAAAACAGAAGAATAGTGAAGAAGAGAAGAATTGCAGAACAAAGAAGAAGTGGTAAGAATTGATATATTTGTATTGTTGGTTAATCAATCATTTATTTACAATCAGGGAGGTAGGGAGGTGCTAGGGAGTACTGTAGTCCTATGTTATTCAAGTTGGTGCTTGAATACTAGAAGTTGTATCTTTCATCTAGTTGTGTCTAGAAAACAGGGTGGTGCTTGGGAAAACACAGAGTTTTCTGTATGCAAGTTGGTGCTTGTATAAGTGGAAGTAGGTGCTTCCATCCAGTTGGTGTTGGAACACTCAAGGAGTTGGTGCTTCCTTATGGTGGGTGCTAGAGAAACCGGAGAGTTGGTTCTCTCAGCAAGTTGAAACTTGTAAAAAATAGGTGGTATCTTCATTTTGAGTTGGTGATCAAAGTTAGATGATATACAGAACATAAAACACTGCCTATCATTCGAAGAAGAAGAGGGTTTCTCCCTTTATGGGTTTCCTCATGAAAATTTGTATTTGTGTATATCATATGTGTGATTGATGGTTATTATTTATGTTTTTCATATATTGTATAATCTTGATGGCCACTTGGTGAAGTTTAAAAAATGTTTTATTAAACATAATATGGTTTAAGAATAGTAACAACTGATTCACCCCCCCCCTCTTAGTTGTCTTAGTAATTTCAACAATTGGTATCAGAGTGGGTTCCTTTTATTTAAAGGTATATCTGTAAGCTTAAACATGACAAGTCATGAAGGGGCTTTAGCCAATAAGCCTCCTCTATTTTATGGAACAAATTTTTCCTTCTGGAAAGTTAGAATGAGAACCTACATAATGGCCTTAGGTGCTAATGCTTGGGATGTAGTAGAGACTGGATATATAAAGCCTGTTGTGCTAGCTTCCAAAGATTATAAGTAAGAATTTATATTCAATTCTAAGGCAATGAGTTCTATATTGAATGGACTTTCTGAAGATGAGTTTGTAAAGGTGATGCATCTTGAATCTGCCAAAGCAATGTGGGATAAAATTATTAGCAATTATGAAGGAAATGAGAAAGTAAAAGATGTCAAACTTCAAACATATAGATTGAAATTTGAACAACTAAAGATGAATGAGGATGAAACAGTTAATAAGTATTTTTTAAGAGTTTAAGAGCTTGTGAATTCCATGAAGTGTCTTGGTGAGAAGATTGAAGATGTGTTTTTAGTTCAAAAGATTTTAAGATCTCTATTTGATAGATTTAATCCAAAAGTTTCTACAATAGAAGAACAAAATGATCCTAAAAATATGTCTATTGATCAACTCCTAGGAACTCTAACTGCATATGAAATGAGAACTAGAAAAGATAAATACATCATTAGAGAAGCATCTTTTAAAGAAGACAAGAATATTGATTCATAATTAGATGATATTGAGGCAAAATTTGTGAGAAGGTTAAATAAAGGATCAGGCAAATACCAAGGCAAGCTTCCCTTCAAATGTTTTAATTGTGGTAAGATAGGTCATTTTGCATCAAAGTGTCCTCACAATAAAAAGGATCAGAACTCTAATGATGAACAAAAATACAAATTTAAGAAATATAGTAAAAAGAAAAGTTTGTGTGCAAACAATGATGATTCCTCAGAAGACATAGATAGTGATTCATCCTGCGAAGAAAAAGTGAATGCTTTTATGCTTATGGATATGGGATATCTTGATGATGAATACACAGGAGGTGACATGGATGACAAAGAAGTTGTGTTGGATATGGAACTTGAATTAATCAGTGCTTTGGAAGAAATTGAC
Organism: Picea sitchensis; assembly: GCA_010110895.2. Taxonomy (NCBI): domain Eukaryota; kingdom Viridiplantae; phylum Streptophyta; class Pinopsida; order Pinales; family Pinaceae; genus Picea; species Picea sitchensis. The sequence continues at coordinate 7,707 of SNQJ01S0139493.1, read as the reverse complement.
AGACTCTGATTTAAGAAGAGAAAACAAAAACAATTGTTGATGCAGTTTAAAATGAATGGTAAAAAACCTGATGAATACTTTGCCTTGCTAAAAGTGGAGTTAGAAGAGGCAAAGAAGATAGAGGACATTCTGAAAGAACAACTATCAGAGAAGAAATTTAGATGTGAAGATTTGGAAGAAGAAATAGTAAAAACCAGAAAAGAGATGGAGAAGTTTAAGGCATTATATCACCAAAATCTGTCAAGTATTAAAGCCTCAGAAGGATTAACTTCCATTCTAAATCAGCAAAGGAATCCAGATTTGAAATTTGTCTTAGGTTATGAAGAAGGATCAAGTAGTGATCAGCCAAGTAACACATAATCCATCAAGTTTGTCAAATCTACAATCATTGACAACAACCACTCTGCAGAAACAGAGAAAGATAATCAACCACCAAGAAGGAATGAAAGAAAAAGTATCAAAAATGAATCTGTAGATCAAACAAATAACACAAACACATATTCTGGTCAAAGAAATCATCAACATGGAAGAAATTAACTCGAACAAGGAAGACAACCATTTTCTAGGTACAAAGGATTTTTCTATGGATATTGTTTTTTTTGTTCTAACTTTGGTCACAAAGTTGTAAATTGTTCTTTAATATTTGATATGAGCATTCAAGATACTCAAGGAATAATTATCTTCCACAACAAAGATTGATACAACCAAGTAACAAACAATCACAGACTACAAATCATGTGAAGGTTGGGAAAAATACATAGGTTAAGCATAACAACAGTTATGAACATAACAATCATTATGAGTTGTTATTCAGTGAACCAGAATGTTACATCTGTCATAATTTTGTACATAAAGATGCAGACTATCTCTTAAGGAACTATAAGCCAGATTTGAATTCCGCTGCTAAAAATTTCAAGGTTTGGAAGAAGAAAGAAGATGACAAGTGTGGATTAGTGTTATCGGCCCAAAGACAAAATAATTCCTGGTATATTGACAGTGGATGCTCCAAACATATGACTAGAGACAAAAGTAAGTTTCTATCTCTAATTGAAAGAAAATCAGGGAATGTAACTTTTGGAAATGATGCACCAGGAAAAATAAAAGGTAAAGGAATGGTAAGTCTGAGTAATGGAAAAGGAAAATCTCAAGATGTGTTATTTGTAGATGGTCTGAAACATAATCTACCTAGTGTCAGTCAAGTTTGTGACAGAGGATGTGAAGTTGTTTTTACTTCTAAAGATTGTAGAATAAAATATGTGAATTCAGGACAACTGGTTACAAAAGGCATAAGAATAGAAAACAATGTCTATGCGTTAAAAGAAGAAAAAGAAGAATTCCACTTAAGCAAGTATGATGAAAGTTGGTTATGGCATAGGAGACTTGGACACCTAAATTTTGATCATATAATCAAGCTTAGAAACAGTGGGGAAGTAAAATATCTTCCAAAGATATCAGAGCCATATGATTCTATTTGCAAACCTTGCCAAATAGGAAAGCTTACTCGGACACAGTTCAAATCTAAAAACTTTTCTTCAACAGAAAAACCTCTCCAGTTAGTACATATGGATTTATGTGGACCATCAAGGAAGTTATAGTAAAAGAAAACTATTTCATGTTAATTATTAATGATTATTCTAGACTAACATGGGTTTCCTTTCTGAAGGAAAAGTCTGAAGCATTCAAAAAATTCAAAGTGTTTAAGGCTCTTACTGAGAATCAAACAGGAAAAATATTGAAGGAAGTAAGGTCTGATAGAGGAGGAGAGTTTATTTCATGGAATTTCAAAGAGTGTTGTGATAAACATGGGATCAAAAGAGAGTATACTATTCCAAGGACTCCACAACAAAATGGAGTAGTTGAGAGGCAGAATAGATCAGTTCAACAGAGGGCAAGATCAATTATGAATGAAAGGAATATTGCTCAGACATATTGGGTGGAATAAATTCATACAACTATACATATTCTTAACAAATCTCATCTTAGTCCACACGGTGGCAAGACTCCTCATGAACTATGGTTTGGAAGACCTGCTTCAATCAAGCATTTTAAAGTCTTTGGGAGTAAGCGTTATTCAATAATAATGATGAAAATATTGGTAAATATGATGATCAGAGTGATGAAGGTATCTTCTTAGGGTATGATACAAATAGTAAAGTATATAGATGATATAATAAGGGGCTGCATAAACTAGTTGATTGTATTGACATAAAAGTTGATGAAGAAATACCGATACGAGATGTAAGCAATGTTGAATCAACCACAGAAGATATAGTTGAATTTGAAGATGAAAAGGTCCAAGGATCAGAAAGAGAAGACTCTGAATCAGATGAAGATACAAATACTTTGGCAGACTCAACTAAGCAGACAAAAACAAAACCACCTCTTAGAATTGTTAGAAAGAATCATCCTGAAAATCAAATAATTGGTGATATGAATAAAGGAGTGCAGACAAGAAGGAAATTAATTAAAGACTCATACCAATCTCATATTTCTTTCCTATCTATGATTGAACCTAAAAAATTTGATGAAGTAAGAAAGCATGACGATTGGATTAGAGATATGAATGAAGAGATTGATCAGATTGAGAAGAACAACACTTGGGAGCTTGTTCCTAGACCTGAAGATAAAAATGTAATAGGCTCCAAATGGGTATTCAAGAATAAAATGAATGAAAAAGGACAAATTGTTAGGAATAAAGCCAGATTGGTCTGTAAAGGGTATGCACAAGTTGAAGGGAAGGATTTTGATGAAACCTTTGCACCAATGGCAAGATTGGAATTTATCAGAATGTTTCTTGCATATTCATGTCATAAGAACTTTAAAGTATATCAGATGGATGTTAAGTCAACATTTCTCAATGGAGATATAGACGAAGAAGTATATATGGAGCAACCTGAAGGATTTTCATTGACAGATAATCCTGACTATGTCCGCAAGATGAAGAAGGATTTATATGGACTGAAACAAGCACCACGATCTTGGTATTATAGATTGGATAAATTTTTACAAGACAAAGGGTTCAGGAAAGGTATTGTTGACAACAATCTATATATTAAGTCTAAAGGTGATGATCTATTAGTTGTTTTGGTTTATGTAGATGAAATTATTTTTTGTTGTACTAATGACTCTTTTGTTCAGTGGTTTGTTAATTATATGAAAATAGAGTTTGAGATGTCCATGATAGGAGAACTATCATATTTTCTTGGTTTACAAGTAAATCAGAGTTCTGCGGGAATATTTATCTCTCAAGAAAAATATTTGAAAGAGATGTTGAAAAAGTTCCAGATGGAAGATTCCTCTCCTGTTAGTACACTTATGGTGGTTGGTTGCAATCTCAGTAAAGATGATATTTCACCTAATGTTGATCAAAGAATATATCAATCAATGATAGGTAGCCTTCTGTACATCAAAACATCCTGTCCTTATATAATGCAAGTTGTTGGAATGGTAGTTCGTTATCAATCTTCTCCTAAACAAAGTCATTTAGTAGTTGTCAAAAGAATATTCAAATACTTGAAGGGCACAATGAATTATGGTATGTGGTATCCTAGAAATCAGAATTTTCAGTTAACTTCTTATTCAGATGTTGATTGGGCAAATTGTGTGGATGAGAGAAAGAGAACTAGTGGAGGTGCATTATTCCTGGGTGACTCATTAGTAGCATGGCTTAGTAAGAAACATGGATCTATTTCTTTATCAACTATAGAGGCAGAGTACATTGGTGTTGCTACTTGTTGCACTCAGTTATTATGGATGATACAAACTCTTGCAGATTTAAAGGTAACTTATACTTATCCCATTCCATTTCACTATGATAACACCAGTGCCATTAGTGTCTCCAAGAATCATGTACTTCATTCAAATACTAAGCATATACCAATCAAATACCATTTTCTCAAAGAATAGGTTGCAAATAGAGTTGTTCAGTTGAATTATATTCCTTCCATAGAACAGATAGTTGATATCTTTACTAAACCATTAGCAATGGCACAGGATCATATCTTCTTTCATCTAATCTGTTCACCTTGTCAGGAGGAGTACTTATTGAATATCTGTTGTATTTTTGGTGATTTTTTCTTTGGTTCTTTATTTCATATTCGAAAAGTATTGTCACAGCTTAGGGGGAGTATGTGTTCTTTGACATTGATGTAAAAGGGGGAGAAAATTTGTGTAAGTTGTGGTTAATTGTCTGGATTCAACAGTTGAAGAACAAAGCAGAACAATGCAGGGTGTAGCCTTTCAGGGTTCCCATCAATGCCAAAGAGGGAGATTGTTGGCATGTTTTTCAGGAAAAGAATGTGCTTGTCATTGATGGCAAGAACAACAACGATGACACTCACAAGATTGATGGAAAGAACAATAATGATGACACTTAGAATATTGATGGCAAGAACAATAGTGAGGAGAACAACAATGAGGACACTCAAAAGAGTGAAGAGGAGGACATTAGACCTCAGCCATTATATCTGAGCGATGAGGACCAACATCCGTTGGATCCACTATAACTGTGAAGAGGATAATGGGCGAGATCCATCCTCCAATTCTGCTAAATGTGAAATCATGATGATATCTAAGCCGTTGAATCTAGAGGAGACATGGCGAGAGATCAACATTTTGCTGACTGAAGAGTCAAAGGAAAGAGGTGCTCTAACCTTTGAAGTCGTGAAATGTGAAATCGCGATAATATTTGGACTGTTAGATCATAGAAGGATGTGGACCATTTATATAAGAGTATTTCAGATATCAGGAGTTAGAAGAGTCAGGGTTGTCTCATGTTCAAACATCTAAAACCTGAAATCACGATAAGATCTGGACTGTTAGATCACAAAGGGTTGTGGATCATTGATCTAGAGTATTTCTGATATCAGGAGTCAAGGGAGTCAGGTTTGAATCACGTCCAAATGTCTGACACACGAAATCGTGATTTTGATCGCAGTCGTTGATCAGAGGAAGAGATCTCAACCGTTGATCTAATATGAAGTATTTCAAAGTTTCGCGAGGTGGGAGTTTTGAGGAAACTCACATCAGGAGTTCACGATATGCAAAATCATGAAGCACTCAAATTTTTGGCCCATGGTCACAACCAACGGTCACATGGAGAGAGAATAGAGGAAGGAGCTAGCACTGCTAAGATCCATTTTGGATATTTCAAGTTGGGAAAATTGAGGTGACTCGTATTTGATCACCTGAAATGAAAAATCACGAAACGACTCTATGGTTAGTGTAAGGTCACAGCCAGTGGGCATGTGGGAGAAACATGCCTGGTGCTAGTTCGAGCAGGTAAAGTTCACTAGAAACATATTTGAAAGGTCAGCAAGTCTCCGCGGGTTTAATCCAATGGTGTTGATTAATCATCATTTTGATCGAAGGGTTATTGTTTCACTTCACGGATTATCGATTAGTTACAATTCAGTTAGCATAATTGAATCATAGTTCTTGGGCAATTGGCGATTTTGTCGCTTGGCAGTTTCTCTTGGAGATGCAAGGTGTAACGAATTGATGCATTTGTATAAAATAAAAAGGTCATGATTGAGTTAGGTTGGTTGTTCTCACTGAAAAATAGAGAAAGAACAGATAGAAAGAGACAAAAAGTCAAGCCTAGTATGAACAGAACAGAAGAATAATGAAGTAGAGAAGAATTGCACAACAGAGAAGAAGTGGTAAGAATTGATACATTTGTATTGTTGGTTAATCAATCATTTATTTATAATCAGGGAGGTAGGGAGGTGCTAGGGAGGACTATAGTCCTATGTTATTCAAGTTGGTGCTTGAATACTGGAAGTTGTAGCTTTCATCTAATTGTGGCTAGAAAACAGGGTGGCAGGGTGGTTCTTGGGAAAACACATAGTTTTTTGTATGCAAGTTGGTTCTTGTATAAGTGGAAGTAGGCACTTCCATCCAGTTGGTGCTAGAACACTCAGGGATTTGGTGCTTCCTTCTAGTGGGTGTTAGAGAAACCAGAGAGTTGGTGCTCTCAGCAAGTTACAGCTTCTAAAACAGAGGTGGTAGCCTCATTTTGAGTTGGTGCTCAAAGTTAGATGATGTACAAAACATAAAATATTGCCTATCATTCGAAGAAGAAGAGGTTTTATCCCTTTATGGGTTTCCTCTTCAAAAAAATTCTCTGTGTATATCATATGTGTGATTGATGGTTATTATTTATGTTGTTCATATCTTGTATAATATTGATGGTCACTTGGTGAAGTTTAATTTTTTTTTTAATAAACATAATATTGTTTAAGCACAGTAAAAACTAATTCACCNCCCCCCCCCTCTCAGTTGTCTTAGTAATTTCAACAACCTCTCCAACAACTACCATCTCATCTTTAACTTAATCCACCTGGGTAAGATAAGAAGAGACACTCTCCTCCTTACCCATATTGGTATCATGCAACTTAGCCTTCAAGGCCATCTTTCAGTTCTCGTTCTTCACCTTGAACAATTTTTTAAGTGCATCCCACATCTCCTTGGCAGTATTTTTCTCAGCCAAGTGTGGGATAAGGTGATCCTTCACCCCATCTAGAATAATCCTCTAAGATTTGGATTCCTTGGTCTCATGCAAGTCCAAAGAAACAGGATCTACTGCAGGATCTGCCACAACAGAGTTGACATATCTATAAATTTTGTTCTCCTTAAGAACAGCTTACAGTCGGACCTTCCACTGCAAATAGTTGGAAATTCCATCCAAACGATCCTCATATATAATGATTGCAGCCATATTCCCTGTCACAACTCAAGGAAAATAATCACACCCTTTTGCCCAAAATTCACACTACCCACTATCAGAGACAAAACTCTGATACCATGTAGATTTTTAATGACAAAAAATCAGCAAGCTAATATTTTGTCAAACACTTAGCAACCTAGAGATAATTGTCTTCATAAATTTAAGAAATGCATAAACTCACATTCAGAAATTTCCATAAGTAGAAATACACATTGCTAAGAAAAATAGCAGCGGAAATAAAACAGTGGACAACAACCCATAACACAGAAATTTAGGCAAATGTCAGGGAAACCCCCATTGTGGGGAAACCCAATGAGAGAGAGAGAGAGAGATCTATTATTCAGCTTCAAGAAAGTACATATCAACAACAAAATAACATTTCCAGCCAAGGAAAATACCTCACAGCACCAAATCTGTCCCACATAAATCTGCCTCGTTTTCTATGCCAAAAATTTATTGTTGTACAACCTCTTTTGTACCTCATTTTCCATGCCCACAGTCAGTTCTACGGACTGTTCTGTACAACCCAGAAACAACCACAAAAATTCTAAAATCTGCCTCGAAATTTGTGCCCAAAATGCCTCGATTTTCATGTCAAATCCGTATGACTGTATGAACTGTACGGATCCATACAGTACGGCCTCCCACAATAGAAAAATATTTCGGCCCAAAACTCACAGAAAAAAAAAATCTCGAGATTTGTGCCCTCTTTGCTGATCACTTTCCTCTCTCAAGCATACTCAGAACATCTCTCTCAATCTCCTCCCGATGTCTTCTCAACATTCAACATGTCTTGCACACTACCCAATGCATTTTTTTATAATCTAAAAATGACATTTTCCCCCCAAAGTGTCTTTTCACCTTCCCCAACCCTAGATCCAAAGGTCAATATTAGATCTTTCCTTTTTCAATATCATGGGTCATGATCCATTCCCTCCAAAATGTCTCATTTAAATTAAAGTGATTTTCACTTTATTACA
>SNQJ01S0139492.1:0-25211 GCA_010110895.2 Picea sitchensis | reverse complement strand
GTGTTGATGATGTTGTTATCTCAGCCTCGTTATGATGATGTTATTGTCTCATCCTCATGTTGATGATGTTGTTCCAGCTTTGTGTTGATGATGTTATTCCAGCCTCATGTTGTTGATGATGTTGTCTCAACCTCGTGTTGATGATGTTGTTCCATTCTCGTATTGTTGATGATGTTGTTATAGCCTCGTGTTGTTGATGATGTTGTACCAGCCTCATGTTGGCGAGATTGATGTTTCGGCTTCATGTTGATGATGATGATGATGATGATGCCACTCCAGCTCCATGCTGTGAATAATGATGATGATGCTACTCTGGCTCCATGCTGTGAATAATGATGATGATGCTACTCCATCTCTATGTTGTAAACGATGATGATATTGATGATGAGAAAAACTTCTGAGGATTTGTAGATATTCCAGTCAATGTTTCAAATGATGGTGATGTTACTGCCCTCTCTCTCCTGATGATGTTATATTGGGTTATGTCAGTAGAATACCCTTCTCGTTAAGGAGGAGTGTTGAAATATTGTAACTTCAAAGAATATTCTAATTATATTTGAGGCATTATCTTATAGATCAAATCCCCTTTTATGGATTGATCATGTTGAGTCTTGTATAAGACCAAATCCCCTTTTTGTGGATTGGTCAAACCATATTTATATGGTGGTGTTTGTAAAGTCATCCCCTAGGGTTTATAAAGTGGTTTTAACCGCTCTTGGAAGAATTCGGCCCTACTAAGTGAAGAGACATAACCCAACACATCCTCACTAATATTTATAAGTGAGGATGGCGCCTCATTTGTTCACTCACTCACTCACACTTCTAGTGCGCATCTTTTGAAGGAAGTTGCAGTTGCAAGAAGGAAGAGAAGAGAGGTGCATGCTCGGTCCTAGATTATTCTTGGTGGTTTGGTATTAGTCTTGGCATTGTATTGGCAATATATTATTGAGGAATTTTTTGTTGGGTTTTCTCCCCCACGAGGGTTTCCCAGGATAAAATGTTGTGTACCTTGTGATTGTGTTTCTTTCAGTGATCCTCCTTATGTTATTGTTTTGGAAATGCATTGAATGCTCTAGTAAATTAAAAATAGCCTAATAACAACATTAAACTTAACATCAATTCAATATCCTTCATCTTGGACTCTGAAGCCAAATCCCTCTTGCAACTGGCAATGAGCTTCTCTACTCTCGTGAGGAACAGATCATCAACATACAAAACCAATATAAGAGAATCCTCACCAACATGTATGAGATATAGGTTGGGATCCATTCCACTCTTGGTGAAGCATATGCTTTGCAAATACCCGTTGATCCTTGAGTACCATGCGCTGGGTGCCTGCTTGAATCCGTACAAAGCTTTCTTCAATATGAAAACATAAGACTCCCTCCAATGTACCTCAAAGCCATTAGGTTTCTCTATGTAAACCTCCTTCTCATTCACACCATTGAGTAATGTTGTCTTCACATCCATCTGATGTATCCTCCACCCCATAACCGAAGCAAGAGAAATAATAGCCATGATAGAAGTATACCTAGCAATTGGAACAAAAGTTTCCTCACAATCCACTCCCTCTTTCTGGAAGAACCCTCTCGCCATGAACCTTGCCTTGTACTTCTCGATGCTACCATCTGCAACATGCTTGATCTTATAGATCCACTTGGAAGTCACCACAAACTTTCCCTTTGGTATAAAAACTATGTCCCACACATCATTCTTCATGATGGAATGATACTCCTCCATCATGGCATCCTTCTAAACCTAATGGCCTGCTACCTCCTCAAAACTAGAAGGTTCATAATCAATGATGCTACTTGTTATCACATATAGTTGTCAATGGAAACAGGTTGTCCAAGTTCACGACCTGCACCAGAAACGTCAAAGCACACCGTTCAGAGCAGTCCATTTCGGGCTCGAAATGCAAGCAACGGGCGAGATCAGCTTCACCGACGAACATTCCTGAGAATATCAGATCGATGGTTCGCGGGAATCGGGGATTCAAAATATTGTTAAAGTTCTTTGTCAAAGGCCCAAAGTCCCTAAGTGCCTGAAGTCCCAAAGCGCTTGAAGTGTTGAAGCACCCGAAGTGCCGAAGTGGCCGAAGGCCCGAAGTGAATATGAGTCATTGATCAACAAGAGCCACGTATCATCAGATCCTTAGCTCCTGATGTTTTGCTTCGAGAGAAAGAAAGTTTGAGTTTTGGTTTTCCCGAAGCCTAAAGGCCCGAAGTAAGTCTCAACCGTCCGATTCAAATGGACATGCGACGCCAGATCTAGGGCTCCGGAGGAAAGCAAATGGGGGGGAAAAACCAAAGACCCGAAGTAGCTCTCGATCGTTGATCAAGAAGGGAGCAGAAGGGCCGTCGATCTAGTTGAAGGGATCAAAGTCCCGAAGCAGGAGGAGAGTCGTTGATTGAAGCAAACACGCGTCAATAGATCGACAACTACGAGTAAAAAACACAGAAGGTAAGCAAGATTTGATATTTGATTTTCCCAGAGCCTGGAGACCCGAAAAGCGTCTCAGTCGTCGATCAGTAGGAGCCATGCGTTGTCAGATCCTTCGCTCCAGATAAAAGAAACAATAAATGAAGGGTAGGTTTGGTGGTTGAAACCTCGGTTCACCCCATAAGCAGAAGGTATGGAAAGTCCATTCATGGGGACTGAACCGTCAGCCCGTGGTACCCCTGCGAGCAGATTTCCCTGCAAACCCACGCCGATCTGAGCTCGCGTCTGACATAAGGGATACATGCATAGTTTGATAGAAGAAGTTGCCAACACAAAGCTTTGAATGCAGGGGGGGTGATCGTGTTCCTAGTGGTCATGAGCAGTTTTAAGTATAAATAGGTAGTTTTGATATTTTGTTAAGGTCGTCAACTAGTTGAGAATAGCTCCCTATTTTGTAATGTTCTGATGCCATAACTGTTCTCTGGTTATGTATCGGATTTGAGACTTTCAAATTAATAGAAGTCAACTCTTTTCATCTCTTTGTAAAAACTGTGCTAAAACACTCGGGCATGGAGGATCCAGTCGAGGGTTGTTATGTTGTTGTAATGTAGGTTTGATTACAGTGGCATCGTGACCAGTTTTAGTCATCTCCCTTGTTATCTTTTTCTCTCTTACACTGAATGGCTCGGGCATGGAGGATCCGGTCGAGTTATTGCAGCTGCATTGTGATGTAGGTTTGATCATTGTGTTGTTGTGACTGTGTTGTTTGGACATATTTCAGTGTCTGAAGCTTGAGTCCACGAACCTTCTTGGGCTTGAGTTTTTCTTCTCCAAGCTGCTTGAAATCCTGATGCCCATAGCAGTCTTGTCCACCTTTATTACCATGCCTTCCCTCTGCTCACACTTAAACTCAATTCACTGACTAAAGTTAGTTGTGGCCCTCACTTCCCTGTACATTTCTTGTCCAGTTATGTGTTGAACATTGTTCATATATTGAGTTTTGTCCATTGACCTCCACTCATATAAAACCAACATCCACCAAAAACTTTGATGGGTACTGGGCTTGTCCTCCCGCAATATGAGGGTGACTTTCAGTGCTAACACTACTCATAAGTGCCACATGGCTCAAAAACCTCTGCGGAGGCCTGCTCTCCTTGAAAGTTCCCCTAGGTGTCGCATGTCTCTATGCATCTCTCAAAGTATCTTGAAGCCATATAGGCCTCTTATCCTTATCACTAGGAGGGTCCATTGGATCAACTGACTCCTTTAACTCCTCCTCATGGTTTGAAGCTTAAACCCATGTATTGGATGGACATGTACTCTCCTCAAACTTCAGAGCTTCCTACTCCTCACCATATGTCTCTATTGTGGTCTCTCAGGACCTCCTAAAAGATAACTCCTCCCCAAACTTGACAGCCTGATTAACCTCAATCTATCGTTGTCCTGGAATGTAGATCCAGTAAACCTTTGAAGTCTCGTTGTATCACACAAACAAGCCCTTCTTCCCGAAAGGTTATAACTCTGCCCTCTTCTCCTTAGGAACATGGATGTAAACTGGATAACCAAAGATCCTCAAATGCCCTCTCTCTGGTATCACTCTTGTGACTTCCTCCTCAGGAGTCTTTTCCTTCAAGATCCTATGAGGACTCCTATTTTGAACATATATTGTTGTGTTACACGTCTCTGCCCAAAGAAACATAGATAGATCTTGGTCATGCAACACCACCCTGGTACCCTCGACTATGGTCTGATTCTTCCTTTATGCAACCCCATTCTACTGTGGGTTAAAAGGCACTATCAACTCCCTCTTGATCCTTTCCTCCTTGTAAAAAGATATGAATTCATTGGAGGTATACTCACCCCCTTTATCTGACCTCAAGACCTTGAAATTCTTCCTCGTCGGATTCTTCACTTGAGCCCTGAACTCCCTAAATCAACTGAAGACCTCATCCTTGGTCTTCGTGAAGAAGATCCATGTCCTCCTGGAATAATCATCAAGGAAGGCCACATAGTACAAGTAACCACTCGAAGATGGAACTAACATCTATCCACACACATATGAATGTACTAGATCCAAGATCCCCTTGGACCTACTATTATTGCTTGGAAAATAAGCCTTGGCATTCTTTCTAAGTGCACAACCCTTGCATACACCCTAGTGCTCTACTTCAAACTCTAGAAGACCTATAGCCATCCTCCTCGACACTGGAAAATCCCTATAATGTGTCTCGATCTCTTGTGCCAAAGTTCGCATACACTATCCCTTTCATGTACCAAGGCCTAGGCTGGCTTTCCTATCAACCTGTAAAGACCACCGTCATGAACACCAATGATCCATGCTGAGTTAATGATCGATCCTCTTGGCCATGCAAGAATCTGTCCACCTGATAATCCGACTGCATACCCTCTATCCTCCATATTTGAGATAGAAAGTAGGTTCTTCTTCAATCTTAGCACATACAACACATCACTCATCCTGAAAGGCTTCCCGTAATCCAACTGAAATGAAGTTTTCCCAACTCCCTTGATTGCATACTTGGCATTATCACCAAGATCCACCTGCAATCCTAAGTCCTCCTCTGATAAACTGGTGAGTGACTCTTGTGACCCTGTCATATGATGAGAAGCTCCACTATCCACCAAGCAAGCCCCTCTACTGAAGACTATACCAGAAAGGGCAGAGACCAATAAGAACTCCCTCTAAATCATGTCTACAACATGATCCACCTCTGCTAATGATTCATGCTGCTTCCCTCTCCCTTTCTTTCGTTGTGGACATTATGAAGCATAGTGGCCTTGCTTATGACAAGCAAAACACTTGACCTTGCTAAGGTCCTTCTTCTTCCACTGCTCTAGAGATGTCTCTCTCCTTTGAGAACCTTTTTCTCTACCCTTTCTAGTGTGAGAAGCTAGGGCTTGGTTCTCGTCATCGCTACCTCTCTATCTGCCATTCTTGGACTCTATTTGAGCCTCCTCCTGGATGCAATCGATCCATAGTCTTTCAAATGGTGGAAACTTCTCTCGTGCACAAATCCCTTGCACAAATGGTTCCCAAGACCCGAAAAAACCGTTCAATGCCACATTCACCAACTTTGTGTCATCAACTGCCTCACCAATGGATACAAGTTGATCATGAATTTGAGTGATCCTCATGAGGTATCTACCAACTATATCTGATCTGGTTATCTCAATTAATCAGAGCTTATGCCTCAAAATCAACTTGCGGTTTGCATTCCCACTTTGTTACACGCCCACTAAAGCATAATACATATCCTTTGTTGTTTTCTTCTTGGAAATATGAGGAATCAAGTGATCCTTCATAGAATCCAACAATACCTGCTTGGCCTTCACTTCCTTCTTCTTATGAGGTGTCAATTCCTGTGCATCATTGGGATCTGAAATCACCATCTCAATGTACTCTTGAGATCATTATCTTCCAAGAGAAAAATAACCCTATCCTTCGAGGCTCGAAAATTTGTGGCCCCCTCCAAATTGTCCTCAACTCTAAGAGTGCCCACCATCATGACAGTCTGAACAAGAACACAAATCTGCAACAACCTGTGTTTCAAGAAGATGATCTTTCTCTCTCTAGAGCCTAAGCTTTGATACCATGTCAAATTTTAAGAATTCAATGCATTCAATTTCAGATTTGAAAATTACTTCTAAGTGACCTCGAACAATAAACTAGGGTTGTTATCACTGAATAATTTTACATTGAAATTATGACAGAAAATTATAGCGAAAGCATAAAGATCAGAGAGAAATCATCCATACACAAGAGACGCAAATTGTTGTTCAGCGAAATTTTCAGATTGAGAATCCCTAGGGAAAAAACCAGTCCTCTTCAACAAAACTACAACTATAGTAAAATTCTAGAAAATCTTCCAACTTACAATTCTGCACAAACCCTAGCTGACATCACCTATATGCCCCCCTGCATCACCCTCCTCACACGTGTGGCTATACAGACGATCTAGAATTGTTCTACGACAAATGCATATAAAACCTCAAATAATTTATATATCCTCTATGAGATCAAGGGAAAAAATGTTATATGGGACAAATATATGAGATTTGGTTATGGCATAGAAGAATTTGCATATAAACTTTGATAATCTAGGAAAAACCAACACCAAACAAGCAATGGTAGATATGCCAAAGATTGTTAAACCTTCAAACACTCTTTACAAGCAATGCCAGCATGGGAAATAGACAAGAGAAAGCTTCAAATCAAAGGAGTATTAAACAACGAAGCCATTGGAACTCATTCATAGAGATATTTGTGGGCCTACGAGAACACAAAGTCCACAAGGTGAAAATTACTTCATGTTGCTCATTGATGATTACTCTAGAATGACATGGGTTACATTTCTAAAATAAAAATTTGAAGTGTTTGAGAAGTTCAAAGCATTCAAAGCATTCAAATCCTTGGTTGAAAACGAATCTGATTTGAAAATCAAGTGCTTGAGATTAGATAGAGGAGGTGAGTTTATCTGAAATAAATTTGAAGAATTTTGTGAGCTTCATGGAATAAAGCGACATTTTTTAGCTGGAAGAACTTCACAATAGAATGGAGTGGTAGAAAAGAAGAATCAAACCGTACAAGAAATGGATAGAACAATGTTGAATGAAGCTAATCTATCAAATAGGTTTTGGAGAGAAGCAGTCAACACCGCAGTCTACATTCTGAATAGAGGGAAAAATAGAGTCAACAACAACAAAACACCTTATGAATTATGGAAGGGTAGACCAAAAACAATAAATACTTCGAAGTTTTTGGAAGCAAGTGCCACATAAAGAGATATGATGAGGGCTTGGACAAATTTGACTGCAGAATTGATGAAGGTATCTTTCTTGGTTATTCATCAAGAAGCAAGGATTATAGATGTCACATTAAAGCAATGGGAAAAATAGTAGAGAGTGCCAATGTGAAAGTGGATGAAGCGGGTCATCAAAAAGTGAAAGCATGTGTTCAATTAGACGAGCCAAGCTACAAAGAAGAAGAACAAGAAGAAAATGAAGAAGAATAATCAAAACATCAAGATACAAAGACACCATCTAGATTTGTCGGAAAGAATCATTCGAAAAATTTAATTCTTGGTGATAAAGATATGAAAGTTCAAATGATAAGAAGACTATAAAGTGCACTAGAACATGCAAACTTCTCTTTCCTATAAAAATAGAGTCTAAAAACTTTACAAAATCTAATGTAGGCAAGCATTAGATTATTTCCATGGAAGAAGAGTTGAATCAAATTGAGAAGAATGAGACATGGGAACTTGTTCCAAGACGAAAAAATAAAAATGTGATTGGCACCAAGTGGGTATTTAGGAACAAGTTGAATGAAGATGGACAAGTAATAAGAAATAAAATAAGATTGGTTTGTAAAGTCTATGTTCATGTTGAAGGTACTGATTTCGATGAAACCTTTGACCCAGTTGCAAGCCTATAAGCTATCATAATGTTTTTGGCATTTGCGTGTTTCAAGAACTTCAAAGTCTATCAAATGGATGCCAAGTCTACCTTTCTCAATGGTAATTTATAGGAAGAAGTATACATTGAACAACCAAAATGATTCTTATTATCTAAAAAGAAGGATCGTGTATGCAGATTAAAGAAAGCACTATGTGGGCTCAAACAAGCTCCCAGAGACAGACATCCAAGACTTGACAAATATCTACAACAACAAGGCTTCAAAAGAGGCACTGCTGACAATAATTTATACATCAAGACATTAGGAGAAAATGAGTTGATTGTTGTGGTTTATGTAGATAGGATCATTTTTGGAGGCAATATGAACAAAATGTGCCAAGAGTTTGCAATAGAAATGCAAAAGTAATTTGAGATGTTTATGCTTGGTGAATTGTCATTCTTTCTTGGTTTACAAATTTCTCAATTCGAAAAAGGCACATTCATTTCACAAACCAAGTATATCAAGGAAATGTTGAAGAAGTTCAGAATGGAAGATCGTGCACCCATCAACACACCCATGGTCACATGTTGTAGATTGAGCAAAGATGATGAATCTCTGGAAGCAAATCAAACATTGTATAGGTCAATGATTGACAATCTAATATATCTGACAACATCAAGGTTGGACATTATACAAGCAGTAGGATTGGTTACATAGTTTCAAGATGCACCAAAAGAAACTCATGTGCAAGCAATGAAAATAATATTCAGATATCTAAAGGGCACCTTGGATTTCAGCTTGTGGTACTCAAGAGGTGAAGCTTTTACTCTAACAACATATACGAATGTGGATTGGGCTAGCAGTGTTGATGATAGGAAAAGTACAAGTGGAAGAGCATTATTTCTAGGCAACAATCTAGTGTCTTGGTTGAGATAGAAACAACATTTAGTTTCTCTATCCATGATGGAGGCTGAATATATAGCAACAACATCATGTTGCACACAAGTTCTTTGGATGAAGCAGACATTGAAATATATTAATATAGAATATGATCATCTAATATCAATAATTTGTGACAACATAAGTGCAATAAATATTTCAAAGAATCTTGTTATGCACTAAAAAACAAAGCATATTCCAATCAAGTATCACTTCTTAAGAGAACAAGTAGCATAACTGAATGTCAAGTTGGAATATATTGTCACCAAAGAACACGTTGCAAATATTTTCACAAAACCCCTTCCCAAAGAGACATTTGAATATCTCAGATAGAAATTAGGAGCAATACCCATCTAATCACTAAGTGCTTAAGGAGAAGCACAAGCAAAGGGGGAGAGTTGCAAACAAGGGGATAATTCTTTCTATGCCTAATAGACTATGTGTTTTGTTGCAAGATTGTCATCAATGACAAAGGGGGAGATTGTTGGAATTGTTGTCATTGATGTCAAAGGATTAATGTTGTCATTAACGTCATATTATGACATTGCAATATGCACAACGTTTCCAAGATATATATATATATATATATTAAAAAGGGGGTGCATGTGAAAAGGTAAAAAATGAAATGGTGGTTTTAAACCCATGGGTTTGGGTATTTTCCCATGGTATTTGGAAAAGTTAAAAAAAAAAAGAAAAAAAAAAGGAATTAATTATTCAATAAATGGACATGTCCCTTCGTGAAGGGTTATGAAAAAAAAAGTGGGTGTGTGAAAAATGAAGTAACATTTGAAGAAGTGGATGAGCAAAGATTGTTTTTTTTTTTTAAAGGGGAGAGTTACGAAATCAGTTTCAGGTTAGCTTTGCATTTTCGCGATAACTTATTTTATGGGATGTTTCAGATCTTGAAATTTTGACGATATGGAGGTGCGATATCTAGGTACATGTGGTAAAAATTTAAGATGTTGGTTCGCTTTACTTTAATAGATATGCCATGTGGAAGTTAGGATTCCTGAATGCTCTTGAAATCATTTTCAAACAAGTCAGCTTGACACTTTTACTATAACTTAATTTCTAGGACATTTCAAACTGTGAAATTTTGAGGAGATGGAGGAGAGATCTCTGGGTACATGTGTTCAAAATGTTAGATGTTTGTTCACTATAATTTCAGATATATTCCCTCTGGGAGTCATGGTTCATGAATGCTCCTGAAATTAGTTTCAAACATGTTAGCTTGGCACTTTCGCTATAGCTTCTTTTATGGGACTTTTCCGACTATGAAATTTCCAGAGAAATGAGGAGACATAAAGAAGTACCTCAAGTAAAAATTTCATATGTCGGTTTGCTATACTTTATGAGATATGCTATGTGGAAGTTAGGGTTTTTGAATGGTCTTGAGATTAGTTTCAAATATGCCAATTTTACATTTTCACTATAACTTCTTTTCTAGGACTTTTCAGACCATAAAATTTTTAGAGAATTAAGGAGACTTACAGAATTACCTTTGGTAAAAATTTCAGACGTTGGTTCGCTATAATTTTTAATATATGCTCCATGGAAGTGAGGGTTTTGAATGGCCCTGAGATCAATTTCAAATAGGACGGTTTGTCATTTTCACCATAACTTTTTTAATGGGACTTTTCCAAACTATGAAATTTTTATAGATTGGAGGAGACATATAGAAGTACCTCAAGTAAAAATTTCATAATCAAATTTACAAAATTGGATACGTGGCATACTATACAAGTTCGTTCTTGGAAATAATCTTAAAACAACAAGCTTTGAGAAAGTTATCATTTGGAAATTAAAATTTTGGTCAAACCTGGTAAAGGTTGAAGTAGTGAGTAGACCCGATGAAGGAAGAAGTAGTGTGTAGACTTGGTGAAGGAAGAAGCAATGTGTAAACCAGGTGAAGACATAAGCAACGAGCAGACCTGGTAGAGGCAAAAGTAGCAAGCAGACTTGATGAAGGTTGGTGTAGCTCACACAAAGAGATTGGTGTCTCTTGCTAAGTTGGTGCTTAGTGGTGGGGATTAGTGTATCCAGTAGATTGGTGTCTATGAATATATGTAAGAGTAGGTTGGTGTTGGTCAAACAAAGAGATTGTGATGGGGATTGGTGTCTCCAGTAGATTGGTGTCCATAAAGATCTGTAAGAGTAGGCTTGTGCCTACCAAGGTTTGTACCAGTGGGGATTGGTGTCTCTAGTAGGTTGGTGCCTACAAATAATGGTAACAGTAGGTTGGTGCCTACAAAGAATTATAAAGAGATTTTTTGTGGTTTTCTCTCGAAAGGGTTTCCATGTAAATCTTGTGTTCCATGTTCTGTAGTTAGTAGATCTCATATGTTATTATTTTCTTATGGTTGATGAATGTTTGAATAAGAAAAAAATGTCTTAATTGATTCACCGCCCATCAGTATAAGTATGTGCTCAACATGAGTTAATTACCTTCCTTCTTACACACCATGACCACTCGTGTCTCCAACATTTTTTGAATGATCTTTTCAATTTCATTCTTCTATGAAAAGGGGAACTGATAAGGATGCACATTGGGTGGTTGACTACATGGAATGGAGGAAATGCCATGGCCATGCTCCCCACATGAAGGTGGTAAACCCTGTGGTGTCTCAAATACTTGTTGATGCTTAGAGAGGACTAGTTGCAAACCAAGGTGAATCTCTTGTGGGATGGGGGGTTCTACTACTTGTATGACATTGAATTGTGTAATAATACCTGAGTAGCTCTTCTTTAATAACTTCTCCATATGATTGGTGTTACACATTATTTTGGTCACCTTAGTAGTCAACTGACAACATGTGCTCATGTTCCTTGAAAATATTAAAAGAAGACTTTCTCCATGAGAACAATGATTTGATTTTCTCTTTCAAAAACCATATCAAGGAAGGTCGTTGCACCCTACCATATGCATGGAGTGTGTCGATGCTTAATTATTACACTCTTCCCTAAACTCGGACTGTGACGTCGTCGCATGTTGCTTGTGCATAGGGTGTGACAATGCTTAAAGCATACGAAAAGTCAAATTTCACGAATGTTCTAGAATGGAATCTTTTAGAAGGTGAGGTGGCCTCCGATCGGTTTGGATAATACTCGCTTCTCTGATTTGGTGGGATCATCCTAATCTCCTCATCCATCTCTCTTTCACACTATATAAAGAGGGATCTCTCATGGAAAAGACTAAGGTTGAATAGGCTAAGATTTGCATGGAGAGTTCTACTTCAGATTATGCTTGAGAGCTTTGCTTTAGTTCTTCAAGTCAGATTATGGATCTTCTTCATTCAAGGCATTGGAGAAAATGTGTGTGTGTTTAAGTAAAGGGCCATTGAAAGGGGACCTTGCAACATCAAGGCATGAGTTTTATTCTCCACTTTCCATTCTTTTAATTTAGTAATACATTTCTTCCCTATATAAGCATCTCGTCTTCTATTGTATAATTCCTTGATCATATCCATAGACTTCATTAGAATACATATATCCTTGTTTTCCCTCTTTGTTGGCTTGTGATTCTTAGACAAGCTTACTATTCTGCAAACTCAAGGAAGGAGCTACAAGGACGACACTAGCAAGGATCAAGCATCATTTAAAAGGCATGCCACTTGTACCTCACTAAATTAGTTCATATGATGATGAAGTTTAAGGCGAAGTGTGTATTTTGTTCTGTTTTGTTCTAGTTTCATGTGGAAGTTAGGGAGATATGTTTATGTCCGCACTTACTGATTAGTCCAATAACAAAATTGATGACCATACTAAGGATACGACTTTCTTTTGGTTTTTACCTCTTATTTTCTTTTAGCTTGCCTTATTTTGGTCAAATTCATTCTTTGAGTCTGTGGGTGATCCATCTAGACTCCCTGGGTCTGAAGGTTCAGTGAGAATTTTTGTCTTTCTTTCCATTTTCCTTTAGTTTCAAAGACCGTCGCACTATACTCTATAGACAGACCGCAACGATCCTCTAACGTTACACTCTACTGGTGCAGACTAGTGTGACGATGTTGCACTGTCCCTATTGGCAACATGCGATGACCCTAGATCGTCGCACTGTGCTCCACTGCCACCTGCGACGATTCCTGTAGGAATTGTTGGAGATAACCATTTTTCTTTTTTCTACAATTTTTGCCTCAACTGCCTGGGATGAACTTCTCACACTAGTGGATGATTCATTTATAAGTTTGAAGCTTGCATTTGATTGATTTTCAGAAATTGAGAGTTTTTCTTTGTAAATTTTGCAAGTTTTTATTTTGGTTTTTGTCACAAGGGAATAATCTCTAGGTCTTGATCTTGAGTGCTTGTTTGACAAATGATCTTTGATTTATTTGAAGTTTTGGATTGTTTTTACTTTCTGGATTGTTCATTGATTGAGAGACAATTTTTGTAATGTATTTTACAAAAAGTGTTTCTTATCATTTCATTTTTTGTCTACATTATGGGTTTGATTTGGGAATAATGTTGAGAATGTGTTAATTTTCTTGGATTACGCTTTCTTTTCTTCGTTACATTTGTGATCTGCTTTCAGAAAGAAAGAACTGAAGTCATTCTTCTTTTTAGTAGTCTTTTACAAGAAAATTGTTGCATTCAAAATATTTAAAAGAGAAGGTTGGAAAATTTAATAGTTTTTGATTATTTGGTATCTTTTTCATTCAAAAATTGAGAAATTGTGTTTCGTAGCTTTTGTATTTCAAAAAGAGAGACCTTCTCCCTACTGTAATTAGAGTTCATCGAATTAAAAGATTGCATAATCATCTCTTCTTGCACTTTATTGGGTCAAGGTCACATACATCATCAGTTTCATTTCCGTTTCCCTTTTGAATAAACAACAAGCCTTTAAAATACAACGTAATTTAAAAATTTATTAGCAATTTTTATCTTCTAAAAATTCTCTACATCAACATTAGCTAAGATAGTGCTTTGGAATAGGTTGTAAGGCACACTCTCCAAAGCATCAAAACACATAATATTATCTTGTGATAGGGAGAGTTCAAATCCACTTGCTACATTTTGTCCTGGGAATCCCTTCTAACACAAGGGTCAATCATGAGGTCGCATTAGGACTGGCAGAGTTACTCACCCTGCTTTGTCGGTCTTAGTGTAGATATTGCGCGTATTATTGGGGGTCACTTGAGAAGAAAATCATGTGGGGACCTTCTCGAGTTGATTTCGGGCTAGATACCCTACCTTTGCACATGGATCAGACTGTCGACTGTTTCCCTAGGCATCATTGTCATAATTGGTAACCTTAGTATCCTATCTTTTTAAGGTCTTTACACGAGGTGACTGTGGAGGGGCAAGTCTTCACGATACCTGGAATCGA
This sequence comes from Picea sitchensis, assembly GCA_010110895.2. NCBI lineage: Eukaryota > Viridiplantae > Streptophyta > Pinopsida > Pinales > Pinaceae > Picea > Picea sitchensis. Next base: position 11,094 of record SNQJ01S0139492.1, on the reverse strand, counting down.
CGTTGGCCAAAATCACTTGGGCTCCTTGGAGGGTATACTCATGATTATGTGTGGGAGCTTACACCAGGGTGTAAGTTCGTAAAGCAAGTTGTTGACGTAACTTTTCCACCCGCTTTATCCCAACCCCTTCTTGTGTTGATTTTGCGACGTTGGATTTCATCACCAACTAGTGACCTCGAAATAAAAAGGTTTGTTTGTTTGTTTTGATTTCTAGATTTTATTAGCGAGTGTTGTTTGTTTCTCTATTTGGCCATAGATTTGTTTCGTTCTTTATTTGGTGTGGCCAACATCGGCCCTCGTCGTTCACGTAGGATGCAAGGGATACCTCTGGAAGATCTGAAAGGTTACATTCCTTTTCTTCCTAATTCACGAGAGGGTTCTCCTGAAGGAGCAGTCAATAACGACATGACCTCTGAAATTGGAAGTTCTACTATGTTGGAAGAATCAATACTTCCCGTAAATCCGTTATTGAATGTTGTACAAGATCCGCATTTGCTTCGAATTAATTCATCGGGAGACATTATTGTTGAAGAATATATTGAAATACCTATTAGACCTCACACAAAGTCTAGTGTAGATGATCCATTTTTTCAAAGTGAGTTGTTTAGAACTCCAGTTCACGTTGTTGGAAATTTTGATCCTAGCACTCATGGTCCTAGTCGTACTCTTTGGAGAACCTCTTAAGGACAAGATATTTTTGATAAACTAGGAATGAGCCATTTACACTCGAGAATGACTTCCACTACTTATACCGTACCTTTAGATCATTTTACTGGCACAACCAGTAATGTCGTCACAATTTCAGACCAATTGTTGGTTGGTTCTCACTCAATTCTTCCTCTTCAGCTCACTAGCTCTACCATGGTCCCACAAGCTACGTTTGTTTTTGCCAAAAATACGGTTATCACCCAAGTTCTTATTGGAATACCGCTTCTTCTTAAATCAAATCTGTCAATTCCACCTAGGTATAATTCTTTGAATACTTCCATTTCTAATCCTGCCCATAATCCATCTGGAGGGTCTAATCTTTTTGTTCCTCCTGGGTATATTGTTGCTAGTCATTTTGTTCCTACACCTACCCAGGTTCTCTCTGGGCGGCCTTACGTTCCTCTTCCACCTTCGCCTGGAGGATCTAATCTCCCTGGCCCTAGTAGCTCTAATCAAGTTGGAGGCACAAGTCTTTTTGTCGCTTCTGGTTTTCAGATTCCTGTTGGAGGTCAACGTCAAGTTGGAGGACAACCTCAAGTTGGGGGACATAACCTAGTTTATGGGAAAAGTATACCTGCATTACAATCTTCACCTTGGAATCTTTCTTTCCAAGGGAATCAACAACCGTCTGGGGGGCAACATCCTCAAGTTAATTCTTTTATACCCCCTAATATTGGACAACCGTATCCAAGTTCTATGAATCCTACTCGGGGTCAAAAATTTTAGTCTAATACTCCTTTCCAAGGAAGTTTACCTAATCAACCAACTCATGTTGGCTATTTGACTCAAAATCCTCCACCACTGAATTTGACAGGACTTGTTAAGTATCTACATATCGCTTATGGTCCTACTGATATACCTACAATATTACCTCCTCAGAACTACCATTTTCCTCAAGTGAACAGACAATTGCGTTTTCTTGCTACTTTGGATTTACCGGATCTATCTAAGATTTTGAATGATCATATTTTTCATTTTCCTTATTGGCCTATCATAACTGCTAAATTACCATCTGACATTCCTAAGTTTGACGACCGATCAGGAGAAGACCCAAATAATCATGTCATGACTTTTCATCTTTGGTGTTCATCTAATTCGTTGATGGATGACTCCATTAGATTACGACTTTTCCAACGAACTCTTACGGGTTAGGCAACCAAATGGTATATTGAGTTACCACGAGGATTCTTTAATGAATTCAATACCTTGGCCATGGCCTTCTTAATGCATTACCAATTGCCAATTCGATATGAGGCAGGAACTAAAATTTTGAGTTCATTTAAACAATCCTCTTCCACTCACATTTCTAATCATATTCATGAATGGAGGAGAAGAAGACACTTAACCAAAGTTCCCCTTCCTGATCAATTGTTAGCCGAGTGGTTTACCAAATCGCTCATTGGCCCTATAGCCCATGATGTTTCCATGGGTGGTGTCGTCATTGAAGAGCAGGCGAGTAGTCATGCTCAATATCTAGATCTTGTTTATTCACAAATGGGCAAACTATACAACTTGATCCCTAATGCTCCTCATCCTTCTACGAACCCTACCCCAACACCTTCAGTAGCTTCTCATGTTGTTGATGGCATGATTGACACTTTTCATGTTAAGACTCCGTCTAAACAAGCTAGTCATACCAATTCCAAGTCTACTACCTCTAATGTACAAAATACTCCTAATCCGACTCCTTCCCCCGGTAAAACCTTTGAAGTTAATTCGGTTCAATCTACACCTATCGGTAAAAATCAAAATAAAAAGAAAGGGAAGGGTAGGAATAAGGAGGACAAAAATAATAATCAACAATCTGATAAACCCAAAACACAACCTGTTGATGACAAGGACAAACATAAACCTTGTTATCCTTGCCTTATATGTGGTGAGGATCATTATATGAAAGATTGTCCACAACGTACTGAGGTTACTAAGTTCCTGCAAGGGACCGGGACACCTCCTAAACTCATCGTTTTGTCACAACCATTTCCTTCTCAGCAACAAGCCCAATTGGCCATTCATGACCAATATTCTCCCTCTACCACATCTTATGTACTTATGTGTACTGGTGACTCCAAGAAGAACAAAGTTGCAATCACAACTCAAGCAAAAGATTATTCTCCTTCGAAAGAGAAAGTTGATGATTTACCACCTCCGTTGGTTCAACCTCCTCCACCAACTTCACCTCCAAACAATCCTCCTCTCTAATTCCTTCAAAGTTGTGATACTCAATGGAAGGCATTGTTAAAGGCTATTGGTGGAATTGATCCTACCGATACTAATTTAATAATCTTTGACTTGGAAGATCATATTCCAAGGCTTCCTCCTCAATCAGCGTTTCAGATCCAAGTTGTTGTGGAAAATAAGAATATTTGTCGAACGATTATTGACGAAGGAGCCTCGACTTGCGTCATGCCCGTCACTTGTTGGAAAGCTATTGGCTCTCCTGCCCTTACCGAGTCGCACAATACTCTTAAAGCTTTTAATGGTACACGGTTTAAACCTTATGGTGTTCTTCCTTCGTTGTATATTATGTTAGAAGGTAAGGCGGTTAATGTTGAGGTCGAGGTCTTTGATGCACCTCTCGATTACAACCTTCTACTTGGCCGTAGCTAGATTGATTCCATGCGCACACTTGTTTCTACTCTTTTTCGTGTGTTACGTTTCCCACACCAAGGAAAAGTCATTACTATTGATCAACTGGCCTTCTTTAATTCTGATTCACGTACTAGCAATGTACCTTTTATTTTGAAAACACCTCCTGGTTATGAGAATGTCGGCGTGGGTATTTTAAAAGATTCAACCTTGATGGGTACATTTCCTATTCCACTACCCGATATTCCTCCTTTTGTCGCCTCGATTAAGATGATATCGACCTTTGTTCGTGAAACCCCTAAGTCTTATGACCCATGGATAGTACCTAGCTCTGGTGACTATCTTCGTTACGGCGACCAAATGCCTTTAAGTCTAGTGGAATCAACTTATCAAGCTATCCAATCGACAACTCCTTCTCCTCCTTCTCTCAGTGATACATCTCCCGATCCATTCCATGTGATCTTTCTTACTGATGAGATGATCATGACGTTCATGTCTATGGAAGATACTCCATGGGACGATGGGCATCTTCACTCTATTCTCTTTCTAGAACATGAGACCATAGAGAGTTACCAACGGATTTTGACTCTGTCTACCGTTGTTGTTATTTCTTATGTTCCTGAGTCAACACACAATGTTTTGTGTGAAGGGAACTTGAGTAATATTTCACCTACCGTTCCTCTTGACATATCGATTAAACCCAGAGTCGTGGAAAATGTTCATATCGGTGCCTCATGTTCTACTGATGAGGTTTGCACTTATAAAGCCATTTTCCAAGAATTTTGTGACGTTTTTTCCTGGAGTTATGAAGAAATGCTTGGTATTGATCCTGATATTGTTGTGCATGAGTTTAAAACTTACCTGGACGCTAAACCCATTCGACAGAGACTTCGCCCAGTACATCCACGTAAAGTTGTTGCTATTAAGCTTGAAGTTGAAATACTTCTTAAAGATGGCTTTGTCTATCCTGTGGCTTTGACCGATTGGGTGTCCAATCTTGTTCCGGTTAACAAGAAACAAGGCACGATCTGTGTTTGTGTAGATTACAGAGATATAAACAAAGCTTGTCCCAAAGACCATTATCCAACCCCTTTCGTTGACCATATTGTTGATGACTGTGCCGGGAGTGAAATCTTCTCTTTGATGGATGGTTTCTTCGGCTATAATCAAATCAATATTTTGCCTGCGGATCAACATAAGACTGCTTTTATTTGCCCTTAGGGAACCTTTGCATACCGAAAACTACCTTTTGGTCTCAAAAATGTTGGTGCAAATTTTCAACGCGCTATGTCTTACGCTTTTCACGACATTAAGCACATTGTACAACCCTATCTAGACGATCTACCGACGCATTATATGCATTGTCAAGATCACCCAACACATCTACGAGACATTTCCCTACGCTGTCGTTATTATCGCATACGTTTGAATCCACACAAATGTGTTTTTTGTGTGTAATCTAGAAGACTTCTTGGTTTTATCGTGTCTATACATGGGATTAGGGTAGACCCTTTGAAGGTTGAGGCTATTCTCAATTTACCTCCTTCCACACTACGCCAACTCCAAAGTTTGCAAGGGAAGGCAAAATTTTTACGTCGATTCATTCCCAATTACGTTGAATTAACAAAAGGATTTACTCGGCTTCTCAAGAAAGGTTACGATTTTGTATAGGACGACACTGCCAACAAAGCCTTTGAAGCTTTGAAACTCGCCTTAACTCGTACACCACTGTTGTTTCCACCTGATTATAGTCGAGATTATTTCATGTACTTAGCTACTTCAGACTCTACCATTGCTATGGTTTTAGTCCAAGAGGATGATTCACACGATGAACATGTTATATACTATTTAAGTCGGAGTCTCATGACCACCGAAACCAAATATTTACATGTGGAGAAACTGGCCCTGGCAGTTGTTCAACATTTTCGTCACTACATCTTATTACGTAGAACCACAATCATTTCTGATTGCAACCCCATGCAACACATCCTTACTCGACAATTGTTGGGGGGAAAGTACTCTAAATGGATAGTTATTCTCCAGAAGTTTGATTTGGAGTTTGAACGCGCCAAGTTAAAGAAGTCTTTGGTTTTTGCCAAATTGATGTGACCTTCCCTCTACTGAAACAAAAACTGTGGCAGAGGATTCCTTACATGACGAATCTCTCTTTTTGATCAGTTCTGACGACCTATGGTACGAAGATATTATCATTTATCTCCAGACCTAAACTTTCAGGCATGATCTTTCTAGTACAAATCGTCGTCCTATCCGGTATCAAGCCCGTCAGTACATCATCCTTGGTGATACACTTTACCGCCGTGGTATTGATTCCATTTCGACGATGTCTCACCTACATTGAAGCTGAGAAACCTTTGAATTACTGTCGCTTTGGAGCATGTGGAGGTCATATGTTTGGGTATGCCACTGCCCAAAAGATCTTACGAGATGGTTATTTCTGGCCTTCATTGTTTAAGGATTGCATCATTGTCGTCCAAAAATGCCATGCTTGTCAAACTTACAACAATAAGATCTGATCTCACCCTGCTCCTCTTCACCCTATAATTTCTGTGGGTCCATTCGCTAAATGTGGTATTGACTTCATGACATGTAACCCTCACTCGGTCGGGGGGCATGGATACATTATTGTAGCTGTGGATTATTTCACTAAGTGGGCCGAGGCGATGCCTACATTTGATAATACCGGGAAAACTGCAACGTTGTTCATATTCAATCATATTGTTACTAGATTTGGTGTCCCTCAAGCCATTGTCACTGATCACAGTAGTCATTTTTGCAACTTCATGATGTTTGAACATATTGGGAAGTTGGGTCTTCGACATGAAAACTCAACCCCCTATTATCCACAGGCCAATGGCCAAGTTGAAGCAATCAACAAAGTACTCACTACTATGCTTCGACGGATGGTAGGAATTCACAAGTCAAATTGGCACACAATGCTCTTCTCGACATTATGGGCCTATCAAACATCCCTTAAGTCTGCCACATGGTTTACACCTTTCTAGTTAGTATACGGTATTGAAGCAATTTTGTTGATTGAATGTGAAATCCCATCTTTGAAACTAGTTGTCGAACTTCTCCCTAACACCTTAACTGAAGAGGAACACCTTTTATATTTGATGCAATTAGACAAAACCCGTTGCAATGTTGCCTTAGTCATTGAAACCCAGAAAAAGCGTGTCAAAGCTCAATATGACAAATGTCAAACCACGTGTATTTTCTGAAGGTGATCTAGTTCTCCTTTACGAACAAGATCGTGATTTACTAGCGGCCGGTAAATTCAAACCTATGTGGCGGGGTCCTTCTATTGTGAAACGAGTGTTGGAGAAAGGGGCTTATGAGCTGGTAGATTATGATGGAATTCCTTTGAGTGAACCCAAAAATGGGCTTTACTTGAAGAAGTACTATACTTAAATCATTTTTGCACGAGTGTTGTGTATTTTTAGTGTATCATACTCTTGTGTGCTTTTTCATTTTTGGTTCCACCTTTCAGCTGCTTACCTTGCATTGTGCTTGGTTTCTAGATGTCAATGTCTTCGCTACCCTATGTCGGCTTCGTTGATGGTGCTAGTCATAGTACTCAAAACTTAACATCTACTGCTTGGGCAATCTATGCACCTACGGATGAATTGATCAGTCTACATGGTGTTTTCCTTGGTCGTGCAACTAATAATATCGTGGAATACAATGCAGTTATCGAGTTGTTAACTAACTCCGTTTCACTTGGAATCTGTCATCTTATTGTACAACTTAATTCACAGTTAGTAGTACTATAGTTGAGTAACATTTATCCCATTCGAAGCCCTACTTTGTTACGGGTATATTTACAAATTCACCTCTTGGAACGACATTTTGATTACATTGAATATCAACACATTCCTAGATGTCTAAATACATTAACAGATACATTGGCTAATTATGTGTTAGATAGACATTTGAGACATTTATAAATCCAATCACACTTCTTACAAAAACAAGTAAGCCGGTAGGAACTTTATATTTATAACGATAAAAATTTACAAAAAAAAAGTGTTTTGTCCGTAGACCAAAATATAAAAAATGAGAAGTTCATAGCTTCATGTACAAAAAGCATCAAGGATGTTGCTCGCTGTAACAAGTGACTACCTGTGCTACCCTACGAAGCAGTCGATCGATAGATGTAGACACGCCCACTGTGTGGTGTTGGTAGTGCCTAGGGAGCTCATCCATAGTGGCATCAGGGACATGCATGGTCATTGCCTCGAGGTTCTGTTCTATAGCCTCAAGATCTGCAACAACCACCCCTGCTACAACACCTCTCTCTCTGCGCCTATGGATGGGAGATGATCCTGACGGATGATAAGGCCCCACATCTGCATTGATGAGAACACTTGATTAGTCATCGGATAAATAACACAAAAAACATTTTATATCATTAAAATAACAAAAACATTATATAAATAAAAATTTCCTTCTTACCTATGTCGCTGCATTGGGACCCATCATGAAGAGCTAGATCTGGGTCTCCACGGAAATCTACCCCGACATATGCATAATATTCCACCATGAGCAGTTGATTCCTTAGCCATTGGAAGAAGACATCATCATATTTGACAATGGGAACACCACCATGTTGAGCCATGAGATCTGCCCACCTCTTCAATCGTGGATCCTGTGGAGCGAGTATACCCCACACCACTTGCAGACGTAGGACATGAACCCTCTCCAGAAAGAAGGACACCAAAATGGATCCATATCCAAATTGCTTCAACCGACCGTTTTGGCACTTGGTAAGTTGTTTCTTCATGCTTTTTAGGACCCCCTCACACCAATTGAAGACCCTGGGCTCCATGCATTCTATCGCACACTGAAAATGGCTCTGCAAAGCCATATGGGGAGCTACACTCCTTGCCATGCGAGTAATAGTATAAAGGATAGTCTGCAACGACAGATCCCGAACATCCCTAATGACCACCTTGCCGCTATGTTTTTCGGTACTTGGCACACAATGGTGATGAATGTAGTAATCCATAGGATGACCGCCACCCCTGCTACTTGTAAGTGACACCCGTGAACCACGACGAGATAACCCTGTCAGGAAATATATATCCTCTATATCTATTGTGAGTGTGTGGACACCCACGCGAAATGCCTGCTCGTTCACATCCCACATGTGAACCAAGTACTCCAGTAGTATCAACTGGGCTCTCATACCCTGAATCCTAAAGAATTTTAGTAACCCACACCGCCTTAAAGCCATAACTGTCCCCGGGTCATTCTCGACGAAGTAATCCTCTTCTTCGTTCTCTCGCTTGTGTCGCTCCAACATCTTGACCAAGGAAAGCCTACCAAGGAACAATAAGATAAGATTAGAAACTTAAAATTCTTTCCTGGAGGTTTCTTCTAGTTAGGTTTATCTTTTTAAAAATTTTGGCTGCGGTCGTCGCAGGGCTGCGCAGTGCGACGTTGTCGCACCCTGCCTATAGGGTCACCTGCGACGATATCAACGCGTAGGTAGTCCCATAAAATTGACCTAACACACAAATTTTACAGATAAAAAACAATTTTGAAACCATGAAAACATGAAGGAGAAGGAGATTACCTATTTGACGAAGATGATACGTGAAATGATCCACCGCACGCTTCGCAATCGATAGTTGAAATTCAGGGCGAAAAAGGGCTTTGGAGCACTATTTGGGTAAACTTGCAAATGAAATGGTAAAATGATGTTTTTGGCCTATTTTATTGACTTTTATCATTTTTTATTTGCAAGATTATATTATTCTTATTGTATCCATGCCCTAAAGTCTTAACAACTTGGCAAGTGTTGACTTTTGCAGATTAAGAAGTTTAGAGATGAGACGTTGGAACAAGGGTCCACCCCTTTTGGTTTGTTTTTGTATATATTTTCGCATGTACATATCCTTTTAGGGTTTTTTAGGAAAAACTTCGAGCAGAGTCTTAATTCTTTCTCACGCTCGTGAAACCATGAGAATGTAATCGAGTAGTATTTTGTCATTTTTTTGAACTCGTATTGGAAATACGAAAAACGAAACCTATGGAGTATCATTTAAGCTCTTTTGAAGCTCCCTAAACATGAAAAGATGCCCGAGCGACCTTGTTCTTTTCATGCTCATAAAAGTATTTGAAGAAAAATTATGATGAACGATAGGTTATCTCCTTTTCGGTCTCGTCAGATTAAATTACAAAAAAGGACATGATGGAGTTCTCTTTAAGTGTTTTTCAGACTCTCTAAAATTGAAAAACCCCTGATTTTTCTTTCTTTTGACTCATTAAACAAACATCGAAAGACCCATATGGGATCGAACCACTCCTTCTTAGGGTTCGTTAAACATACTCTGAGGGACTCGTCCAAAGGATGAGCTTACATCTACAAGCATATGTTATCCTCCTCAAGCTTGCATAAAAATAAAGAGGTACTCGCCATAAATGGTGGGGGAAAATTGCGAAAGAAATGTGTTTCTGTATTTGTGTTAGTGGCAGTAATAATCGCTCTTGAACATGACACCCCCCTTCATCATTGTATCCGGGTTGGGAAATCCATTTGTCTCTCGTTTGACCATCCAAAAATTCATATGTTGGGTCCTCCTTGAGTCAACGATGCCAAGACAACTGTCGTGTCATTCATATGTTCAAGAGAAGTCCAACCTAAACAAGCCTCCTATCGAGTCAACCATCTCCAGTTATAAGTTTTCTACCATGTCAGCCTTCCCTGAGTCAATTCTAAATCACTTCATACTCTGATCTACTTCAAATCTCTTACGTATTTCGTGTCATTGATGGGGGATACATCAAGGCCCTCCCGTGGCGAGTCTTTTCCTATAGACTTCAACTCATTATCCGAGAACAAGACTTAGAAATCATTTAGTACCTTTGAGTCGGCATGCCTCAATGGCAGGTTTCTTCGCTTTCAACGGTGGGTTCACATCATTGACCCCTGATTGGAAGATTCCATTGAGTGTTCGACTTCAACTCATTTATTCACATTCGTTGGATTGTACTAGGGTACCTTGGGAGTCATTGACATCAATGGTGATTTCCCTCACACTTGTTAACAATTTTCATTAATGACTGGTAATTAAGTGGTTTCTACCATGTTCGACTTCGACACCTGTAATCACATGGCTATATTCGTACTTAGAGACGACGAAAATTAAGAACCTAGATCTTATCATTTTTGGTCTAGGTTGCGACGGAATATTCATGAATTTGCACTGACACATAGATCTATTCTGTATGTCTCGTGGCTATGTTCGAGTTTGAATTCTTTTAGAGCATAGATCCACTGTGTATTCCTGGTGGCTATGCCGACTCATGATGACATGGATTCACAGTGTATGTTTAGTGGCCATGACTCACTTGACACTTATGATTAGATTCATTTGTAGTTTGAGCATGGGAATGCCTACCTCAGAAAATGGTATATTATTATGCAGATGCTTGATTTTTTGCAAGTTCCCGATTGATCTGCTCCTTGTTTTCGACACACACATTCTACAAAGTATTTCAGCTGTCGTGAGTTCCAGCTTCATACTTTGGGGGGCATTCCGTTACACATTATTTTGGTCACCTCAATGGTCAACTGTAATGATCCCAAGCCATTATGCAAGGATCATCACTTGTTTTGGTGTCTTTAAAACTTTTTATGAGTGAGGTATTTCGTCAAACAATTTGTTGATCTATTTGTTTCGATGTGTTTATACGTGTGGATGCAACAAATAACATAAAGAGATAACCATGGAACATACCTCAACCATATGCAATAAGATAGACAAGCCAAAA
>SNQJ01S0139491.1:25221-36254 GCA_010110895.2 Picea sitchensis | reverse complement strand
GAGGAGTTACTCAGCATGGCTTTGGCTAGGAAGAGGCATGAGTTGGCCTGATGCCAGGTAAACCTGTATGGTGCATTTTAGGGTTATAACAGAAGCAACCCTAGTATTTCTTGGAATACATCTTCAAATTCCTGTAGTACCAAGAAATCTTCAAGGCTTGACCCCCTTGTATTTTCTGGCTCTTCCACATGAGCTGCATACAATTGACATCCTTTCCTAAAACATATTTTCAGTTGTAAGGCTGAAATATCCCTTATAGAGATGGGTCTTGGAACTTCTTTCATAGTGCTTTGCTTTCCATATACATCAAGACATCTAAATGTCTTGCTATGACAATCCAGGACAACATGATGTTTGTCCAACCAATCCATTCCAATTAGATATCATAAGACCCCAATGGTATGATATTTAGGTCAGCACTAGTATTCACACCATTATGACTTATGGAACAACTTTTGACCATATCATGGATTCTCCTTTTGGTTCCAGTGGCTAGTTGAACCAAACTTGATTTCCTAAGCTTACGTTTCTCCAAATGTAATCTATCCACTATTTTAGAATCAATGTAACAATGACTTGCTCCCGAATCAATTAAAATAGCAGTAGGCTGATTTATGATCTTACCTTCCACCTTGATCATATTAGATTGGTACATTGTTTGTCGATCATCTAAGGTTGCATAGATTCTTCCCATATCTTCGAATGTTGTAGCCTCTTGGATGTTGTGCACAGTCTTCACTCTGTCCTTTCTGTGGGGGAAATCCTTGTACAAGTGATATTCTTTGAATACCCAAAATTGGATAGGTGGTCTTCCTATTTTTCCCAAGGAGTCTTCTTTCTTGGACTCACCCTTAGCATACTGATCTTGATGATTTCTATTAGGCTCATTACTACTGAAGGGAGGTTTGAATCCTTTCCTCCTCTTATCAAATTTCTCCTTATTCTTATCCTTCTAAGATTTTTGTAGGGATTCTCTTCCATGTCCTTGCTCATAGAGGTATTTATCCTTCCTGATGGCCTCAGTCAAGGTCTTGGGTTCATCATACCTAATATTTTCTTTATAAAAGGTTGGCAATCCACTCAAAAATCTATGTATATTTACCTTTTAATCACTTATAAACCCAACATATTTTAACAATCCCAAAAATTTCTTCTCATATTCTTCCATAGTCATGCTTCCCATCCTGAGTTCAAAGAACTCCTGCATTTTCTTGTCAGAAATGATCTGAGACGTACTCCTTCTGGAAGTACCTCTTAAACTAATTCCAAGTGATCCTATTCTCATTAATATGTTCAACTTGCTTCAGTTGATCCCACCACATTGCATATTTCTCGTGTAAATGGTAGGTGGAAATCATGGCTTCCAGGGTTGATGAATAGTTATGCAATTGAAAATATCTTTTGAGTCCAAGCAACCATGCTTAAATGTCATATTCCCTTTCTCTTTCACCATCAAAGGAGGGTAGCTTAAGCTTCCTCATCTCTCCTTGCAAACTGTCCACTTCATGTCTCCTTCTCTGGTGCCTAACAGGAGACACCTCTGGACTGCTTATGGGATCTTTCGATGCATAAAAAATTATTTTTGAGTAAGGAAGTGAGTGGTGCCTATGAATTATGTTGGCACTTATCACATAACCAGTGCTTCCATGATCCTCTTTTATTTCATGAAACTTGCCTTCTTCCTCTTTTTTTGAGTTTGATCCCTTCTTCGTTTGCCTCTGCAACTGATTTAAGCTCTGCAACACTCGAGCATTTATCTGATTTTCTCTCTCATAAAAATCTCATTGTCTGCCTTGTAGCTCTGCACTTCCATTTTTAGAATTCTTACATTTTCTATTAATGTTTACTACTCTCCTCTTTCCTTCCGTCCATTGTGTTATCACCATAACAATTCGGTATGGACTACAAATTTCAGATTTAGCAAAGGGCTAAAGTAGTGTAGATATACAACATGATTTGGAGGACCAGGCTACATCTGGCAGAGAAGGACCAATATAGTGGAGGTGTGAAAGGTGGGGCCTAACGAACCATAGATCATGGAGTGGCCCAGATCAATGACCAAGACCCATATCGGGCGATGGAATAGAACGAGGTTTAATTATGTGAGAGCGGGCCAGGGAAAATACTGCGGCTTATTTTCATGGACGTGTGGCGACACCAGAGGTACATCGGGGCAAAAAGAGGTCTACTCAAAACTATTTTTTCCAACCTCCGATATCAGAAGTTGATGGTATTATCACCTGCTAATTTGCATTTTATTTTTCCAAAGCATCTTGTCCTTATGTTATCTTTCCACTCAGATTTTAAGACTTTTTCACCAACTCCGTCAATCTCCCATCACCTAAATCCTTCACCCAATGGATCATCCAAAACAGTCATGTACTCCATGAGTCAAAAATTGGCAAATATCCCAAGCCTATACCTAGCCTTAATTCTTATCTAAATCCCTTAATTCCATCACTTCATTCATTTTTACCCTTATATTCATATTCCTGTTGAAATTAAAAAATATGCCTTTTACTAAGCACCCTTATCCTATCCACAAAGTCATGTGTTAAGCTTCATATGCCCAAAGTCCTTAGAAATTAGAAAAAGGGTTTTTTATTATTAATATAAATATTTTTATATTAAAATATTTATATTAATATTTAATCCAATATTAAATTTACGACATCATGTCAAATAATGGGCACAAATCTCAATTTATAATGTGGAAAAGTCAAAGGTTGGATGGAGGGCGCACATACATATCGGGGATTGAAGTAACGAGGAGGTTAATTATGTGAAGGGGGACCGAGGAAAACTACAGTGGTTTATTTGGTAGACACATGTTCTTAAGTGGAGCACATCGGAGGTAAAATCAGTTTGAATTAAACCACTCCAGCCCAAGCCCGATGTAATAAATGCACCATTTATCATATGTTTAATGTGCGACATTTTTCTAGGTTTTCATTTCAAGAACAATTATGGAATTTCTAATAAATGAAATTCCTCTTCACAGTGAAAAGGTTTTACGAAGGTAAGATTTAAGTTTTACAAATTAAAGACATTAATGCTATTTCCATACAAAAGATTTAAATGAGAAGATGCACGTGAATGAAGACTTGGATAATTCTTTATCCAAATATTTACAGAAGTAAAAGAAGAAGATAAAAGGTATTTTTCCAAAGACGGTAAATTGGAAAAACATTACACAGTAAATGTTTTTCTATAGTGAAATGGTAAATTGGAAAAACATTACACAGTAAATGTTTTTTACATGGAAATGGTAACAGTAAATGTTTTTTACAATGAAATGGTGAATTGGGCAAACAAGACATGGTTTTAAAAACCACAGGCATGAATTAAATTATGGAAATTTAATTCTACAGGATAGAAAATATTTGGGAATTATTTTTTATTTCAAATATATTATTCCCAAATGTTTAATGAGAATATGGATAAATTCAATTATCTTTGAAAGAGTATGAGTGGCATTTCAAAGAGAACGTGGCAGAGGAAGGAGCTGGAGCATCAGAGGAATCTCCAGGGATCATGAAATGGTTTTCTGAAAACTATCATTTATAATCATTGTAGAAGTTGAAACGTTTCGTTTCAGTTATTGTAATCAGTTACACACCAAAGGAACTCAAATTGTATAAGTATTAGAGGTTCTGAGTGTATTAAGGGGCGGGCAGAAGTGCAAGGGCACAGTTCTGGTTGTTCTAAACTTCATTGTAATTTTTTGGGGCTGAATTGAATACATATGTAGTAGATTTGGATTCTCTATGAAAAGATTCTAATGGTGGTGATATGAGATTTGTCTTCCCTCATTGTATGTGTTTCCTGTGATCTTTTATGCCATATACATTTTTCTTCTATTTAAATTGGAGAATTAAAGGCCCATAATTCATCATTTGATGTTCTTGGCTTAAGCAATTTAAACGGTGTATGTTTCTTCTTAGCTAATTCAAAATTCATTCTCGTAATTATCTGATGCAGTTATTTGTTTCATCTCTCCTCTTACTAATCTGATTTATTCTAAGTTACAAATCAGATTCATTGCCTCATTTATCCTTTATCCTTTGGAGATTTCTACAGGCCAGCCAATGTTTTCATTCATTTTCAGAAATTTTGACTCCATAGCCCTTAGTGTCCCTCCCCTTCTTAGCCAACAAATTTATAAAACCCCCCCAAAAAAACAAATCTAGCTAAATAGATATCAAGTGACACGAGAGAGACCTCTCTGAGTTGAGCAGGCTAGTGCCTCAGCTCTAAAGTAGGTTGAAACAATTACCTCTATTGTTTTTCTATTCGGCCAATCGAGTGCCAATTACAAAAAAGAGTGAAGAAATCAGATTGTGTGTGGACTTCAGAAACCTAAATAAAGTATCTCTTAAAGATAACTACCCATTGCCCAAAATGGATCACATTTTACAGAAGGTGGTAGTCTCTCAAAGGATGTCAATGTTACATGGTTTCTCTAGATACAACCAGATCATGGTACATCCTGACGATCAAGAAAACAAAGCATTCACCACACCCTGGGGAACATTTATGTACGCCAAAATTCCATTTGTAATTATGAATGTGGGGGAAACATTTCAGAGGGATATGGACATAGATTTTGCAGATGAAAAGGATAAATTCATAGTTATATATTTGGATTAAATTACTGTGTATTCTACCTCAGATGAAGAACATATAAAGCATCTCAGGAGGGCATTTGAAAAGTGCAGAAATTTTGGCATATCCTTGAATCCGAAAAAGTCAAATTTTGCCATGGAAGAAGGAAAATTATTGGGGCATATTATTTCAAAGGAAAGGATAAAGGTAGACCCCAGAAGAGTGGAGGGGATATTGAAGATTGGCTTACCCAGAAGTAGAAAAGAAGTACAATGTTTCTTGGGCAAGGTAAATTTCTTGAGGAGATTCATTCCTAATTTAACCGAAATCATAAAGCATATCATGAACATGTTGAAGAAGGGAAATGAAATCAAATGGATCCCTAAAGCCAGAAAATATTTTGAGGACATCAAGGTAGTATTGACGAAGGCCCCTGTACTGGCTAGTCCAAATTTTGAGAAATATTTCATATTGTTATCTTTCGCCTCAGAACACACAAATGCAGGTGTATTACTCCAAAAGGATGAGCAAAACTTTGAAAAGCCCATAGCATACTACAGTAAGACATTGAGAGATGATCCTCTGAAATATGACATCATGGAGAAGCAGGTGTATGCTTTAGTCAAGGCATTGAAATAATTCAGGGTCTACATTCTACACTCACATACCATTGCTTATGTTCCCAATGGATCAGTAAAGGACATCTTAACACAGACCGATCCTGAAGGAAAGACGGGAAAATGGATTGCAGTACTATTAGAATATGATCTTGAAATCAAGCCCACGAAGTTGATCAAAGGGCAGGGACTTGCTAGACTGATGGAACAAACAAACTGCGAACTCTTAGGAATAAAATTCACTACAGACCTATCAGAAAATATAGCAGAGGAAGAAAAGGCAACTCCACAACTATCTCAGAAAATTCTTGACTCTGCATGGTATGCAAATATCATCTTTATGTTGAATAATTTACAGGCTCCTTCTGAGTACAGTAAAACAAAAGCTAGATTCTTGAAATTGAAGGCGGAAAAATTTTGCATTGTTAATGGATTATTGTACTGGAAAGATCTGGGAGGAATTTTATGGAGCTGTATGACAGAAGAAGAAGAAGAGAATACCATCAAAGAGTTCCATAAAGGTAACTGTGGAGGTCATCATTATTGGAAGACAACTGTGCACAAAATTTTGAGAGCTGGTTTTTATTGGCCTAGTATTTTCCCTGATGTTTATAAAGAAGTGTCAAAGTGCCACGAATGTCAAATATTCGATGGAAAAGGAAAATTGCGGTCTCTGTCGTTAAAGCCCATTTCAGTAGAAGCTCCTTTCAGACAATGGGACCTAGATTTTATAGAAGAGATACATCCATAGTCCTTGGCTCAACACAAATGGATCCTTACTACAACAGATTATTTTACCAAGTGGATCGAGGTTGTTCCCACTAGACAGGCTATAGATGATGTTATCATTCAATTCCTAGAAGACAATATATTGTCCAGGTTTGGGTGCCCGGTCAAGATTATAACAGACAATGCAACATCCTTCAAGTCAAAAAAGATGGATAAATTATGCAATGATTACAACATTACCCTTGGACATTCTACGTCATACTACCCGAAAGAAAATGGATTAGCCGAGTCTGTGAACAAAAGTTTGGTTAGAATCGTCAAAAAAATGTTACAGGAGAATAAAAGGGCATGGCACAAAAAGTTCATTCATGCACTGTGTGCTGACAGGATATCCCCAAAGAGATCTATTACCATGTTTCCTTTCCAAATTGTTTATGGTAAAGAATCTATCTTTCCTACTACATTGGGATTGCCAGTAATGAAGTTGTTGCAGGAGAAAGAAGTGGAGACCAACGCCAGTCAGAGGAGGGAGGATGAGCTCATCAGTGTGCAGCAGACCAAAGAAAAGGCCTTCAATAATGCTCAACTACGTCAAGACAAGATCAAGGAAGCTCTCGACAGACATACCAAAGAGGATGACTTCAAACCTAGAGACTGGGTACTAAGATGGGACGCCAGGAATGAAGATAAAGGTAAACATGGGAAATTTGATCACTTGTGTCTAGGCCTGTTCAAAATTGTAGCTTACCGCGGGAGCAATGCCCATCTGTTAGAGGAAATTAATGGAGATCTCGTTGGAGGAGGTCCTGTGAATGGCAGGTTCCTCAAGCATTACATTGTTTGAAAGATCATCACCCCACCATTCATTGTATATAATCATTTTACTTTTTCTTTTAAGCATGAAAGACTGAAATAAAACAGCATGATTGAAGCCCGAGGTGAAGGCCCTGAGTTGTGCTGAGTAGGTTTTGAGTTTTTTTTTAATAAAGATCAGCAGGTTTAGATCACATTGATAGATCACAACCCAATGGGAAATCACTTAATCTACAGTTCTTTTCTACCTCGTAGGGAGGATAACATCCCTAGTTGGAGCCAATGTTATCACTATAACAATTTTTAGATGGTATCTGAGCTTCAAAATTTTAGTGAAGGATTATGTCGCCAAGGAGGCATGATAACTTAGAGGACCAGGATATATCTAGAGGCATATGGACAGATATAGTGGAGGTGTGAAGGGTAAAACTTGGCGAACCATTAATCTTGAAAGAGGCCCAGATCAACGGCTAAGGTGCATATCGGGGATTGAAATAGCGCGAAGATTAAGCAGTCGAGGGAGGGCTGGGGAAAATCATCATGGTTTTATCGTTGAACACGTGGCACCTCTAGAGATACATCGGGGAAAAAAGAATTCTGATGAAAACCACTTTCTCCAACCTCTGATGCCAAAGTCGCTAGGTAAATATAGACCGTAGATCTTAAAATAGCCTGGATCAACAGTTGAAAATCATATCGGCAATTGGAGTAGCACAAAGATTAACCGATAGAGGGTGGACTAAGGAAAATTGTTGTGGTTTAAATCATGGACACGTGGCACCCCCAGAGGCACATCTGGATGAAAAGCGGTCCACCCAAAACCATTTTATCCAACCCCTGATGTAAATAGATACCTATAAAAGGAGAAACCCCCGGCATTATTCTATGATAATTCAAAGTACTCGAATGTTCAAAAATTTGGTGCAAAGCTTCCATTTGAATTTCAAGATTAGAACTGAACCAGATTCGTGTTTCTTTCGCCTCTTAATAGGTATTCTTCACCATGTCTACCAGTCCTGTTATTTTATCCATGAATGAACCAGATATCTCCTCCAAAGAGGAAGCCCTAATTGACAGAGACTTTGACGTTTTAGACACAGAGATAATGGTCTCTCCCGTTTCTGTGTCCAGATCGAATTTGTTGGACAATGTTGGAATGCCCATACCTTTCCTCGAAGTGGCTAAAGCTTCCATCACCCCTTACGTTGTAGAAACGATCTGAATTTGTAAGTTGGTGTGCAGAATGATATTCTTAGGAAGAAAGAGTCATTCTAAATAAATTAGGGTTATAGGTTCTATGTAAAGTAGACAGTCCATCACTCTAGCATACCCTCAATATACCAGACTCCTCCCCCATAGTGTCAGAGCCCTTCGAGGAACAGAGAATGATTAGAATTTATAGAGAATGCCCACTCGAAGTTAAAACCATATTCCTGTAGACCATAGTCAAGCCTGAACATCATTCGGAAAGTCTATCGTTACCTATCAGTGTAAGCGTCATGATCATCGAAGTCTAGTGGGATTGTTCTCTGCTAAGTCAAATTTTAGGGTTAGACAATGACAAGTTTGTGGTAGAGGTCATGTTAGGTTTCCTGTTGATTTTCTTTCTATCTGGTCAGTCAGTCTGTGTCAGTTTTGACGAATTTATTGCAGAAAATATACATCAACAGATGGTTAACTTCAGTTCATTAAGGCACTTCAGATACTACACTCACCTGCTGAGAATGTTTCTGGAATCTAGCAAAACTGAATTTATTGAGACCGCATTTATTTCGACCGAGTGGAAAAGGATCACCATGCTTATATTCATCAACAATATTATGTCCAAGGTATACAGTCTCATTTTTGGTTCAGATCTGCCAAGAGTTTTGGAAGAAATGAAAAGATCATTATAGCCAAATCCAGAGAGCATGGTAGGAGACTGGATGTTGTTCACACAATCCATTTTGATTTGGGTATATGGATACCAGGAAGGACCTCATCTTTTACCAGTTTTTCTTACTCCCAGAATATTTTCTTTGGAGTTCATAAGACAAATAATTATCTCAAAGACTGAACATTTTCTAAAAGAACATAAGGCTTCCAATCTAAAATTTCCTTTCGTGGTAGGTCCCTTTGTGGTGAAGAATAAGTCATGTTTTCCCCAGATTCAATCCAAGCTCAATGAATTTGGTTTCACACAGTTGTAGGGAAGAAAATATGATCCACAGCATATCATATCGAAGAGAAGATTGGCAAGTAGACAAGGTCCCTATGAACACGAGCATGTGGAAGGATTCGATAAGTTGGCCAATATAGAGAGCTGCATAGAGATTGAGGTCACCATGTAGCATGATAAAAAAAAAAAAAACAAAACCAACTTCTCAGCAAATCCCAGCACATAAACCTTCCCCTAGGTTGGTTGTCAAAGCTCCTAAAATGAGCGTCTACAATAAGAGGAGCAGTTCAGAGGCCCTAGGTGCCAGTAGCAAGCAAGATATTCTCAAGAAAATGAGAATCACATCACCATATCAAATAGTTGACCTGGAAGAGGAAGAACCCAAAGAGAAAACATGCATGAAGATGGTAGAAAATACAACCAAGAATGAAGAAGCCGGTACAAAAAGTAGGCCACAAAACAAAAGCATCACAAAGGTTTTTAGCAACAGGAAACACATATTTAGCCGGACACCTGGGGCAGTTTATCAGTCCAAGGAATATTTAATGAATCAGTATGATGTGAAAGGGAGTATGGAAAACAGTGAAATAAGAGACATTTTACCTGAAGTAGAAAATACTTCTCATCTTAAGACTTCCTTACTCGCAGTCAGGGATGTGGAGAGAAAGACATTTAACATTGCAGTGGATGATGATGATAAGGTATCCAAGATCAAAATGCACTATGAGAATATTGGTACCCCTAACAAAGTAAAATTTCACAGGAATGTCAGTGATATGTTATATTTTGATTATCTGAGCTTGAGTCTGAGGGTTGCAAGATTGACAACACATGTGTCAAAACTAGATGGACAGCTGATATAGGAAAAGGCATCTAGTAAAGCCTGGATGACATAAGTCAAGAGGATAGAATCTTAAGGTCCATAGGGGGTGAAATCTTCTCTGGATGAAAAGGACAAGATGATCCAAACCCTGAAGAAAAAGTTGAATATGTCTCCTACAGATCATCCACGGGCAGCAGAATTAACTGCTTTGGAACAAGAGAAGGAAACATTCAAACAATAGACACTCAATTACAAGGCTAAAGTGATACAATTGGAGAAGGAGAAATAGAATTGGTCACAAGCGCAGGCAGTGACATCATACATGGCAATCATTGTTCCTGCTAATACAGAAGCTAGATCAAGCACCAAGGGGTTAGTCCAAGCCATGTCCTAGGTAAGCTTAAAAACAAGTGAGATCAAGAGTCTTAAAGAGAGCATGGAAAAGTTGAAGAAAGAGATGAAAGTGAAGGATGAGAAGATGGCTCAACTCCATAGAGATAATCAAGATTTTTAGGAGAGAGTGAGCAAGCTAAAAACCAGGTTAAAAGGAAAAACATTATTACAATGATCCAAACATACCATATGGGATGTTCTTGCTGTAGAGGCTGCTAAATTTAGAGTTTATCTTAATTTTATAAATGACAAGAATAACGTGGTTTCTATAGCTCGAAGAAGGTGCACTGTCGTTATTGAAGTGTTGGCCAATAAACCTTTAGAATGGGCTCAAAATGATATTGACTTACTAAATGTTGTACCAACTGCTGATCTGTAAACTATCGAGGTGAAGGACATGACTGTGTTGATTATTTCGGCCAGGAAGATCATCGCCAAGCATAACCTACTCAGATTGGTCCAGAACAAAGCTATGCAAATGGAGCATTGTTACCCATGATTTTGGTCATCATGATGATGTATTGATGATGGTGTACTCAGGATCTTCATAAGAACTTTCTCCTGAGAAAAGTTACTTTATTCTCTTTCCAGAAATATCATTTTTGAAGGAAGTTCGCAGGCTGATAGTATATTTTCCTACAAGAATGCATGATTATCGCAGGCTGCCTTAAGCCAGGATGCGAGAAGTTCACACTGTGTTGAACTGATAGGGTGTGAACTCTTTCTAAAGCAAGGAAAAAGATGAATTATCAATGCTTCTAGAAGGGAATCTTCTAGAAGGATGAGATGGCATTCGAATGGTTATCCTAGTATTGGATTCCTTGATATTTTGGGATCATTCTTATCCAAGTAACTAATTCATTCTCTCCTATATATTGAGGGAATTCTCATGGAA
>SNQJ01S0139491.1:0-12560 GCA_010110895.2 Picea sitchensis | reverse complement strand
TACTCAGGCTCTTCATAAGAACTTTCTCCTGAGAAAAGTTACTTTCTTCTCTTTCCAGAAATATCATTTTTGAAGGAAGTTCGCAGGCTGATAGTATATTTTCCTGCGAGAATGCATGATTCTCGTAGGCTACCTTAAGCCAGGGTGCGATAAGTTCACACTGTGTTGAACTGCTAGGGTGTGAACTCTTTCTAAAGCAAGGAAAAAGATGAATTCTCGATGCTTCTAGAAGGGAATCTTCTAGAAGGATGAGATGGCATTCGAACGGTTATCCTAGTACTGGATTCCCTGATATTTAGGGATCATTCTTATCCAAGTAACTAATTCATTCTCTCCTATATATTGAGGGAATTCTCATGGAAAAGGTTAAGCAAGGTTTAGCAAGATTCATTGGAGAATTAGTGAAAGAATTGTGTGAAAGATTGAAACTTGAACAACAGGCTAGGAAACTCCAGCAAGAATATCATAAGGGTTTTGATCTTCTTCATGCAAATGAGCAAGTGTGTGTGTCAGAGCCAAGGGCCATTGAAAGGAAGTTTGTGACATCAAGGCTTAGGTTGTAATCTTTACTCTCCATTAATATGATACAGTAATATGTCCCTTTCCCATAAATCTATTTCCACTTTATTGTATAATTCCTTGATCATATACATAGATTGACTGTTGAATAGATTGTGCTTTCTTCACTTTGATTGGTTTTTGTTGTCTTGATCTTGACTACACGAGAGTGCTGGAGTGAAGCAGGAGCAACAAAAACCATAAGAAGCGATAATAAGGTATGTCATTTGATCTTGCCTCCTATTTAATTCAATGGTCAAAATCTAGGGAAAGAGTCATGTTTTGTCTTGCTTTGTTCTAGATCCAGGTGGATCTAGGGAGATCGGTTTGTGTCCGCACTTACGGATTTATCCAATAACAAGCATAGTATACAGCAGTTTAAAGATGCATTCGAACAATTGTTTACCAAAGGTCTCCCACCATTTTGGGATGGAAGAGGTTCATTATACAATCAGGAAGATTACCATTCTCTCCTCGTGCAATGCAGAATGGACCATTCTAAGTTTGAAGATATGGAAGAAAGTTTGAAAGGCCCAAGTCTGGTAGAGCATTTGGCTACAAATTTTGAAATTTTGAATAAGTTTAAAATAGTGAAGGTGAGCATGCCAACTATGTCCTATGCCACGTGCATTGACTTGGAAATTTTGATTAAGGAGATGATGGATTAAGAAATCCCCTCTAATTCGTAATGGAAGGAAATAATGCAGTTAGGCAAGACAAAGTGCAACATCCCCGGAACCAATAGGTGATCTCTAGATGTCACCACATTTGCATATCCTATAGAAGACCAGAGCAAGACAGATGGCGGGAGAGAAGTCGGACAGTCAGGAAAATTGTATATAGTTTTGAAACTTTTTTTGTCAGTCATTGTAAATCGTTTTGTATACCAAAACTATCAGTCGAAACTGTTTTGGAAGCTAAAATGCTTCGGTTTCAGTCATTTTGATCAAATTGTATAAGTACTGGGATACTTGAATGAATTAATGTTGGCATAAGTGAAAGAGCACCTTTTGGTTGTATCAGACTCTATTTTGTAAGTTTTTTGAATCTGAATTGAATATAAATGCAGAAGATTTTGAAGTCTCTATGAAAATATTCTGAAGGGTGGTGATATGAGATTTGTTTCCTTTCATCGTATGTATTTCCTGTGACCCATTATTTCATTTACATTTTCATCTATTTAAGTTGAATAGTTAAAAGCCTGGAATTCATCCCTTGATGCTCTCGACTAAAACAATTTAAACTATGTGTATTTCTTCCTAACTAATTCAGAATTCATTTCAGTAATGCTTTGATGTAGTTATTTGTTCCCTTTATCTTCCTACACTCTATTTAAATTTAAGAATAAATCAGATTCATCACCTCACTTAGCCTTATCCTCTGGAGAGTTCTATTAGTTGATGCATTGCTTTCATTCACTTTCAGAATTTTGACTCCATAGCCCTGAGTGTTCCTCCCCTTCTTTGCTAGCAACTTTATTAAAAACCTCCAAAATAAACCAAATCTAGCCACCAATTTCCAAAGAAATATCAAGTGACATGATATAGCCCTCTCTGAGTTGAGCAGTCTAGTGCCTCAGCTCTAAAGTTGGTTGAAACAGTTACCTCTATCGTTTGTCTATTCAGTGGGACAAAACTTACAGAGTGCTAACACATTGGACTATGTCTCTACATTACCAACTATGGTATTATTTCCTTCGGCCCCCTTATCATGGCTGGAGGCTCCCTCGCCTTCTTCCATTTCTTCAATACACATTTTGAGTTGATGTGTTTAAACCCCTTAATTATGCAAAATGTGCAAGTGACCATTTTTGTTAGAATTAAGCGTATGATAAACAAAATTTGTCAAACCATGTTACAGGTCATTTTTATTCTCAATTCATGGATACATATATGTATCAGTCTGCACCGTATAACACTTCCATGTTATCCCTTAGCCGATACAGAATTTAATTCTGCACATGCACTCCCTTCAAACCACTTCCCCAGGTGACCACGGCTCGCAACCACGGCCAAATCCTTCCTGGCGCTTCGCAACTTCAAAACCTTCAACCAGGACCAGATCAATGGTCCTCGTCCTCTTTCATGATCAAAGATCAAGATCCACTTCAGAACTTCAACCTTCAGAATTTTCAACTTTCCCTGCTTGCTTCCTCCCGGAATTCTTTTACCCATAGTTCATGATCTGTCAACATGTGTCCCCTCATAGATCGATGGCCATGAATCACTTCGGCTCTCCAGGCTTCAAGAGTTTCAAACTCTTTTCCTTCACTTTCTCCTGGAGTGCTTTCACCCGAAGTCGATGATCCGTCGATGCGTGTCTCTCACAGATCAACGGTTTTTAATCTCTTCGGCTCTTTGGGAGTTCTCAACCCAACACCAACTATCACATATTTTTCCTCTGGAGTGCCTAGTCTCTGGACTGGATGATCTGTCGCTACGTGGTGAACTACTAGAAGCGGACACGTGGCCCAATCAAGTGGGTGAAACATGTCATGTTCTAACTGACATTTCAATCCTCCACGTGCTCAAAACTCACTGACACATGGCACACATCCCATGTGTCCACATCATCCCAGGTGATGTCTGTAAGCCACGTCACTTCAAACTTTTAGGGTCCACATCACCTCGAGGTGACATCATCGTGCCCCACTACTTCGGCTCTTCAGGCTTTAGGACTTCAGGCTTCAGGATTTTCCACACTAGCACACTTCCAATTATCTCAAGCTCCAAATTCCTGAACTGGCCAGTCTGTCGACATGTGTCTCCCTTATCGAATGGTTTGTATTAACCCTGGACTTTAAGACTTAGGGTAATTCTTTCTGTAGTGCTTCTCTCTGCAAAACCTTCCGGAGTACTAAGTCTCTGAAGTAAGAGATCTAGCATCGCGTTTCCTTGTTGATGGACGGTCCATATGAACTCCAGGATTTGGGCCTTTAGGAGTTCTATATTTTCGCATTCGTCTTTCTTCCAAAGTGGTTATTTGTCAGAGTGAAAGATATCCTACCACGTGTCCACTTCGATTAATGGTCTCGATCTACTTCAGCTCTTCAGATTTTTGATGTTCGAGCACTAAAATGTCACATCACTTAATGCCTTTCAATTTGTGGTGGCACACATCGGCGATTTGGAATAACCTGCCTTTCACCCTACGATTCTTCTTACACTGACACGTAAACCCTTGGTGAAACTGTGGTTTGGATTGTGGGACCGCCTTGGGGAATTAATTCTCGTGCAACTTGGTTCCCCATAATGCCTCCTAGCCATCGATCTCTCTCCAATGAGATTTGACGGTTGTGACTTAACCTTTGCCTCACTTTCATCGGACGATCCCTCTTCACTTACCCTTCGATCCAACAATCTCGAATCTCTCTTGATCCCACAGTGGCGATTTCTCTCGAATTTGAATGGGACGGTCATGATCCTTCGAACCCTTACAAAGGATCTCTAACTTTCTAATTCCTGCGTAGATTTTGCAATGACATTCTTCCTGATCTTTTCAACTTCATGAGACTCTGGCCAATAGACCGGGCCCATACTGGCCCGGTGTTTCAACCAGAATATATGATACCAATCTATAACACACCCCGGCCACCCATAGGCTGGGGTACACCACCTTCAAGCCCACCCTGGGACTTCTTTATCTTTCTGATACCTTTTTAAATTAATAAGGATGCATAAAAGAAAAGATCTAATGACATGCACAACAATAATCAGCAAGCATTCATACTCTAAAGAATCAATCATACGGTAAATAAATACATAGTGAAATACATTCATATACAGATAATTAATACCATAACAGAGAGCACTTATCTTTATAAAAGATGACACCAACTGTCTACAGACCAAGGATGTTCCACCCGACCACAGACACTACTGCTCCAAATCTCAATAGCAGTGTCACCCTTGAGCCAGACCTATGAATCCACAAGGACGGTTCCAAAGTGTTACTTGGCTTCCCAAACCAATCAGCACTCAATCTCTCACAAGCTTTCCCATCACTCACAGCAATCCAACTACCCATATCTCTTCTACCCAGCATGCGCCACCCAAGAGAATGGACCTCCACCCTTCTCTGCCATACAGTCCCTCAGGCATCCCTTCTCCTTCCAGGGGCTCCAACGCAATTGGTCCAGAATCTCAATGTTGGAACTCTCAGGACTCGTAGCTGTGAAAAAGGTTGGACATATTCCAACGCATCTCATACATGCAGGCCTCAAGTCATGCCTGGATTACTACATCCAACAATACCATGGCTGCTCTTCGGTAGTTCATTTCCCTTTCCCAAGAAAAGACGTGTGTGAGGATGTATCAATGAGTGATAGATAAGGATGGAATGAATGAATGCATGAACTAGTGAGCAAGTGGACTAGCAAATAAGCGTGTGAAGGAGTGAATGAGAAAATGAGCGAATGAGCTATCGGCCACCCCCCCCAACAGTCTAGGGGTGGGTTTAAGTATTTCGTGGGGAATCAAGAACCTCTTGGTCTCCCCCAAGAAGCTCACATAACTGACCCACTCCCTTAGACAAAATGGTAATTAAAATAGGAAATAACATGTATCCCATCAAGCCCCCTCTCTTGTGGAAGCATAGCCCCCTATAACTCTAGTCCTTGTTCATCTAGTAGCTAGCGATGTGTTTATTATTAATAATGATCAAAACATTACATTTATTAGGCACACTGGCCTTTTAATAATTATTTGGGAACTCTAGCCTCTTAGCATTGTAACAATACATTATTTAAAATGGGGGTTCAGAACCCTTGGTTTTACAAGTTTTAATATTTTAGTTTTAATTTTTGCAAATTTAGAGTTTTGACAGGGCCGTATTAGGCCTTGTCCATGTATAGGGACATGCCTAAATTTGGCCATGTCCCTGTACATGGAAAGGGCCAAATATGGCTATATCATTGTACAGGGATAGGCTCGAATTCAGGCATGTCCTTGTACATGGACAGAGCCATATTCGGCCATGTCCATGTACAGGGAGAGGCCCAAATTCAAGCCTCTCCCTATGATAATCATTGTGTTGTAGCCTATGAACAATGATGTATATCCTACTTTAACTTAGTGTAAACAACCTCATCTTCACTATTAAAATGTTGAATAATGAAAACACATTTTTCTTCCATGTTCAATTCATCAAAATATTTAATCACTTATACTATCTAAACTAATATTCATAACCTTTATAATACCTCTAATTACCAACATCCAAAGAGCCTCTAAGGTGGTATGCCTTACAAATTTGTTGGATATTGAGATACCAAGTCCTTTAGGCCAAGGAATTCTTGGGAAATCTGAACACCTACGACCTAAGGTCCTCTCCCCAGGCATTGTCCATAATAGCTTTCTGCATGTATGTTAATGGATAAAATTTCCTTTTAATTGCAACAATAAAATCATTCCACAAGGATAAAACTTTACCATGTTTCTTCATGTCTTTTTGAGTTTTGTCTTCCCACCAAATGAGTGTTGCATTATCCAATCTTAAAGAAGCAATTTGAATCTTAGTTTCATCATCTGTGATTCTTTGTATTCTACAATACACTTCAATCTGACGAATCTAGATATCCAATTTCTCAGCATTTACCTCTACATTGTACATTGGCAATTCAAACTTAATATCAAGCTTAAGAAAAGGAGTTTGTAAAGGGGTTTTACCATGTTATTTTGGACAATTTGGAGGTGGTTGTGAAATGATAGAAGAGGTGGAAGATGGAGGTGAAGATGGTGGAGAATCACCACTCCCTCCATTTCCCTTTGGCGTTTTATCACCATTGTCTCCATTTCCCTTTGGAGGGTTGGAGCTTTCACCTTGCAATCTTGCATTTCTTTCTTCAAACAAAACTTTGACCATCTCAGTCATATCATAAAAATATTTTATGAAAGTTTCCTCCTCTGAAGGAAGAGTTCCATGACTCTCTTCATGAGCCATACTTGGTAAATATCTCCTTAAAATTTGAGGTGATTTGATAGTTCTCCTTCTTGACTGTTAATAAATTGGCTCTACAAGTTGACCTTCTTCTTTTGTGAGCTTCAACCTTGTAAGCATCAGAAAAAAAAACACTTGCACACAATCAATCCTTCAAAAACCTATGCCCTGATACCAACTAATCTGAAAATGGAATGAATATGTTTCCAATAGATCTTTAAAATGAAGAAGACTTGTCTCTTTAAATTGCAAGTGTAAAATGGTATGTGTTTGGGTAATTGGATCAAGTTACTAACACATAAATTCAATGATTTTTACTTAATCATGAGCATCATATCAGACATATAAAAACCATCAATAATGAACACATAACACAACAAATGATAAAGGAGTTAACCCCTCTCTTGGGCTACATCTCATGGTCCAGCTTCCCTTGGATCATTTTCATTATTATTAAATAGTGATCCTATAGTGCTCAAAATACAAAATAGATGGTTCCAATGGCTTCGGAATGTCCAAAAACCCCTAGATGGGATTTTTCGGCACCTGGTTTGGCCAGAAAATGAAACAATGTTGGCAGCACGCCGAAGTAGAAAGAAGGATGATCGTGGGGAAAGAAAGTGTGCAGAAACTGAAGCAGCACTTGGAAAGAAACACAGCATGCATGCATGCAAGAAAGCATGCACAAGGAAAGAAACAGCTGGAAGAAAGAACAACACGCATCCAGGGGAGTGTAAACTTTTGTTACGCATACCCAAGGCAGCGACAATTCGATTGGCAAGGTTCTTAATCGTAAAATCTCCAGAAGGTTCATTAATGCAGTTGTGATTTTACCAGTTTTCATTTCCATTTTGTATTCTGGTACATACATCATATACAACCTATGATATAATTTCTAACAATTTCAAGAGTGACCCAACTATCGGTGAACATGTAGGAATCATATTGGTTTTGTTTTTTTTTTTAAAGAAAAATAGCTAACCAATTTTAATACTTGGGTTGAGGAAAAGATTTACAGTAATACCAGAATTTTACTTCTAAATTATACAAAAAATCATGAGGGATTGTGACAACTTGATATCAATTTTCATTTACAGTTCATGGCGAATTGCAAATTAAACTCATCACAAAAGTAATCTTATCATAATTACAAATCTAAAATAGAATATTGTGATCGGCGAGGGTGAACTTGAAGATGTACTTCTGCAACTGGTGTTCCTTCCAACCTCCCGCTTGCTAATCACGGAGACTTCATTGGTACCTCCCAGCCAACGCTAAGGGTACTCTTCTTCCCCCTTAGCCCCCTGAGTTGCAAAGGGGTCACTCACACAACCATAAATAATTTATCTCCAAGCTTGCCTCGCAAGGTAAATATGCCACTCTCTCTCTCAAGTTGGGCATCCCAACTCTCACAAGTAAAACCAGTCAAAAATAATTCAGCAACATAACTTTACCAATAACCAGTGTGATCCCTTGATCTGAAAATGGAATGAATATGTTTCCAATATATATTTAAAATGAAGAAGACTTGTCTCTTTAAATTGCAAGTGTAAAATGGTATGTGTTTGGGTAATTGGATCAAGTTACTAACACATAAATGCAATGATTTTTACTTAATCATGAGCATCATATCATACATATAAAAACCATCAATAATGAACACATAACACAACAAATGATAAAGGAGTTCACCCCTCTCTTGGGTTGCATCTCCCGGTCCAGCTTCCCTTGGATCATTTTTCAGTATGCTTAAATAGTGCTCTTACATTGCTCAGAATATAAAATATATGTTTCCAATGGCTTTAGAACTTCCAAAAACCGCTAGCCTGGCTTTTTCGGCACCTGGTTTGGCCAGAAAATGAAAAAGTTACACCTCCTGGAAGTGTTCCCCTTCAAGCTTGTTGTACATGCTCTCAAAAACGCACCTACTGGCTAACTAACCCAGCCTCTATGTTTTTTACACACCAAAACCCAGCACACGCAACCATTCCCACAAAAAGGGAGAAAATGTAGGACCATCAGTGCGCTGGCCCCCAATATTCGGTGGAGAACTCAGTTGTATAGCCCCATGTGGCCAATGACCTAACAAATGCATGCCTGTCAACTAGCTCCTTCACGTGAAGGTATGTGGTCATATGGTAGAGTGTTATGTGACCGGGGATAACTCCAAAACTAATTGTTTGCGTGCACCCTAGCTATATGGTGTGGTTGTATGAATGTTCTACGAGGATATACACTCCAAGTGTCAACAATCCATGTTGGTGGTCTTATGCAGGGTCGTATGACTCGGGGCTTAAACAATTGAAATGGTCCACGCACTGGTTAATGGAGTGGACATGTGGTAAGTGTTAAGAACCGAGGTTTGGTGCTTAGGCCCCATCCCATTACTCTGCTGACCAAAACCTTATTGCAATTCAAATGTTTAAAACAGACCATAAGGGATAAGAAACATCGTGGGCGGGCTAGTAGCCTAGGCCCTGCCAAAGCACTACCCCCACTCGGAGGTCGCAGGTTTGACTCTTGTGGATTCATAAAATTTTACCAAATGCTAATCAACTTGGAGGGTGCCATGTGGCAGCCCACGACTGGGTCATGTGGCACCATAACATTTGCCTGCAAAAATGGCAGTTGTCACAATCTGATTCACCCACATTTGCCACCGATTCTACCTTGTCAGCATGCCAACTCAGTACTCTACCACATCACTTGTACGACCATGCCATGTCACCTACCACATGTGGTTCTGTACCTTGTCACATCAGCACTGTACGGACTGTACAGTCAGCATAATTTTGCATGTTTGGAAAAATGAACAGAATGTGATATGGTTGATATCAAGATATCAAGGGAATGTTTACATGAGATTTTCTCTTTCTCTTTCTTGACTGAAGAATTTTTCTTTCTATTTCCTTCAAACTTCCTATTTCCCATGTCTCCATTATGAAAATACTTATTGCTTCCCTCTTGAGGTTCATTCCTTCCTCTTGCCTCTAAATGAGTTGTTTGTACACAAACTTCATCTAGATTTGAAGGGTTAAACATAATTATTGTATGTCTCAAGTAGCTATGCAAACCTCCAATGTATTTGAGTAAAGTTTCTTGAGAAGACAAATCTATACCCAAAACCAAATCTCTTCTCCTAAATTTTTGAGTGAATCTTTGCACATATTTCCCTTTAGCTTGCCTAAAATTTTGTCAATCCATAATATCTTTCTGCATGTATGCTAATGGATAAAATTTTCTTTTAATTGCAACAATGAAATCATTCCAAGAGGATAAAACTTTACCATGTTTCTCCATGACCTCTTGAGTTTGGCTTCCCACCAAATGAGTGTTTCACTCCAATTTTAAAGAAGCAATCTGAATCTTAGTTCCATCATTTGTGATTCTTTGTATCCTACAATACATTTCAATCTGACGAATCCAGATATCCAATTTCTCAGCATTTACCTTTCCATTGTACATTGGAAATTCAAATTTAATATCAAGCTTAAGCAAAGGATTTTGTAAAGGAGTTTTACCATGTTCTTTTGGATAATTTGGAGGTGGTTTTGAAATGGTAGAAGAGGTGGAATATGGAGGTGAAGGAGGTGGAGAATCACCACTCCCTCCATTTCCCTTTGGAGCTTTATCACCACTGTCTCCATTTCCCTTCGAAGGGTTGGAGATTTCACCTTGCAATATTGCATTTCTTTCTTCAAAAAAGAAAATTGACCATCTCAGTCATATCATAAAAATATTTTCTAAAAGTTTCCTCCTCTAAAAGAAGAGTTCCATTACTCTCCTCATGAGCCATACTTGGTGAATATCTCCTTGAAACTTGAGGTGATTTGATAGTTCTCCTTCTTTACAGTTGAGAACTTGGCTCTACAAGTTGACCTTCTCCTCTTGCGAGCTTCAACCTTGTAAGCATCAGAAAAACAAAAACACTTGCACACAATCAAGCCTTCAAAAACCTATGCTCTGATACCAACTAATTTGAAAATGGAATGAATATGTTTCCAATAGATATTTAAAATGAAGAAGACTTATCTCTTTAAATTGCAAGGGTAAAATGGTATGTGTTTGGGTAATTGGATCAAGTTACTAACAAAAATTCAATGAGTTTTACTTAATCATGAGCATCATATTAGACATATAAAAACCATCAATAATGAACACATAACACAACAAATGATGAAGGCGTTAACCCCTCTCTTAGGCTACATCTTCTGGTCCAGCTTCCCTTGGATAATTTTTAGTATTCTTAAATAGTGCTCTTATAGTTCTCAGAATGAAAAATAGATGGCTCCAATGGCTTCAGAACATCCAAAAACCCCTAGCTGGGTTTTCTTGGCACCTGGTTTGGCCAGAAAATGAAAACGTTACACCTCCTGGAAGTTTTCCTTTTCAAGCTTGTTGTACATGCTCGCCAAAATGCACCCACTGATAGACTAACCTGGCCTATCTATGTTTTCCACACAAAAACCCAACACATTCAACCATTCTCGCCAAAAGGGAGAAAATGCAAGACCGTTAGTGTGCTAGCCCCCAATCTTCGGCGAAGAACTCAGTCGTATGGCCCCATGTGGCCAAAAACCTAACAAATGTGCATCTGTCAGCTAACTCTTCCACGTGAAGGTATGTGGTCATATGGTAGAGTGCTATGTGACCGGGGATAACTCCAAAACCAACCGTTTGTGTGTGCCCTGGTTATATGGTGTGGTTGTATGAATGTGCTCTGGGGATATACACTCCAAGTGTCAACAGTCTGCGTTGGTGATCGTATGCAGTGTCGTATGGCCCGGGGATTAAACAATTGAAACGTTCCACACATTGGTTAACGAAGTGGACATGTGGTAAGTGTTAAGAACTACGGGCTGGGGCTTAGGCCTCGACCCTTTACTCCATCGACCAAAACCTTAGTGCAATTCAAATGTTTAAAACAGACCATAAGGGATAAGAAACATCATGGGCAGGCTGGTAGCCTGGCTTCTTCCAAAGCACTACTCCCACCCAGAGGTCGTGGTTTTGACTCTTGTGGAGTCATAAAATTTTACCAAACGTCAATCAACTTGGAGGGTGTCACGTGGCATCCCACGACTGGGCCACGTGGCACCATAACATTTGCCCAGAAAAATGACACTTGTCACAATCTGATTTGCCCACGCCTTCCATCGAGCATGCCCTGTCAGCATGCCAACTCAACACACTACCATGTCACCTGTACAAACATGCCACGTCACCTTCCACGTGTGTATCCGTACCCTTCAACGTCAGCACTTTACGGACTGTACAGTCAGCATAATTTCGCATGTTTGGAAAAATGAACAGAATGTGATATCTTTCTCATACGACGTTTGTTTGAGCTTGTTCAAGTTTTGTTGGGTTTGTGACAATGAGGCATATGCACGTGTCTGTATTGAAGTGATTCTGAGCACTTTGAATTTTGAGAAAAATTTGATCCCATGGATCATCCCTTTCCCATCTAGACCATTTTCTTTATAGGAAATTCCTTACTGACACTTCCCCATGTGCACAATTTTTTTTTTTTATTAAATAAATTAGAATTATTCCCCCCCTTGCACTTGTCACCCTCTCCCCAAGTTGCATAAGTAATTGCATATTTTAATTTAATTAAAAGTCAATTTCCCCCACATTTCCCAAATGAGCTCCTTAAATCACTCATAGTTGTCTCTTTATTCCCCATATTCCCATTTAATAATTGATGCCTTACTAAATCTGAGTTAGAGTTAAAATATGATTTTTCTTCTAGTTAGACTAGTGGTAGCTAGACTCTAGATATCATTCTATGCATACACATATTCTCTCATGCTTTATTCCTTTCTTATCTTAAATTCCAATTTGGTATTTTCTTTCATATACGTGTATTATATTAATTCTTTAAATTTATTTCATTTTTCTTAATTCTTAAATCGATTTACCACATCCCCTTTCTTATTATTTAGTTAATAAATTAGTTTAGCCTCCTCCCAAAAACTTAGACTTAGGCTTAATTTTTTTGAATAGGATTAGAATTTTATTGGGATTTATAGTTAATAAATTACTCATTAATTATTCATATC
>SNQJ01S0139490.1:0-25211 GCA_010110895.2 Picea sitchensis | reverse complement strand
TGGTTGGCACTTACCAGTTAGATATTTGACTTTCCTTTATGCAAATTGATGATGTGGGACTTACCATCCTTGATTAGTCAATATTGGTTGGATATATGCATGAATATCGCATCCCTCATTTACATGTAGGGGCTTCCAAACACTACTCCACATACGTCAATGGGTACCACGTCCAATTCCACTTCATCAATAAAATAAACACTTACAACAAATTTAATATTACATTGTTTCGTTACCTTGATATATGCATCCTTGTTTACCCATACCAATGGATATGGGCTAGGATGTTCATGAACCTCCAATCCAATATTAATGACCATATCTGCTACTATATGATTAGCCTATGAGCCAAAGTCGAACATGGTGTCTATTTTGGTCTTCTTGACCTGGATCTTATTGTGGGAGAGTTTACTCATCTCCTTCTCTTCCTAGTGATGAAGGATACTCAAACTCACCTCCTTATACATTGATGTTCATATAATATTTTCATCCATAATGGATCTTCGTTCAACATGATTTCTCAAATGTGTGGCTAGAATATTATTTTTCTTTGCATCCTTCTTGTGGTTGTTCAAGTTCAAATATGGATGTACTTTTCGTCACTTTTCCTTAATGTGCCCATCAATATTTCAATGGTTACAATTATTTCCATGATACTTTCATTGATGTGCAGTTGATTTCATCTTCTTATCCTTTCCCCCTTTCCACCTCTTCTTCCCCTTGGAATATTCTCAGTGCTCTTTTTCTTGGAACCCCTTCGCTACCCTTTCCCGTGGCCTATATTTTCTAGATATTGTACCTATACACATGCCTCATCCATGGTCCTTGGATTGAAAAGAATCACTTTACTTTGTAGATGGCTATGTAGACTACCTAAACACTTGAGGATTAAATCTAGGTTCTTGGGTGAGATACCCAACATGATGGCTATATTTTTTAACTTGGTGGTGTACTCATGTACACTTTGTCCTTGATTTTTCCTGAAGTAGTGCCACAAGATCCATTGGTCCTATACATACCCGATACGGTAGAATTGAGACTTGATGAGAGTTTTTGAGTCCTCCCACCTAGTTACTGGTGGACCACCCTCCATCCCAAGTGTTTATATACGGGTTTTCAACCATGATAAAGCATGGTCCTCTAACTTTAGTCTGGAATATAATATATTTTTTTCTTCATGTATAGGGTGAACACTAAAATAAAATTCTAGTTGTTGCAACCGATGATTCAATTTTAATGAATCAATATCACTTTGGTCTGGCTTTATGTCCACTTTTCCTTCCATATTGAACAAGGGTTGTGAATTTTTTATGGCACTGGAACTCAACTTCTCTTTCTTGGGTCTTTATTATCCCCCAATTTCCCATCTGACATGATATTTGAGTTCAAGCATCCAAATTCTCTAAATGGTTTGAGCTTAATTGCAAGAGTCACCATGAGGAGGGACTAATTTCCAGATATTCCAACCTCATGAATCTCTCCTTTCTTATATCTCGACGGTTGTTATGAATAGACTTGTAGATCATGGTTAAGGTTATGTGACTTTCTTCTTAAAAATATTCTCGGATCACTACGAATTTCCAAAAAATCCCCAAGAAAAATTGCTCTGACATCGATATGACCTATAAACTATCATGAATATTCCACTGGAATAGTTCATCACAACAAATCTAATAAAATACTGAAATATTTACTGTGAATGTTAATTTAATTTATATCTCATATTATTTAATTATTGTTTTTCTTCCTAAATGTATGAAATATTGAAATGCGAAAAATAGAGAACAATAAATACTCACTCACCATCCAAAAATAAACACAAGATATAACTTGGGAATCCCAATAAGGGAGAAAACCCTACTAGAAGGTGAGGCCACTCTACTCTTATTTCTTCAAACGCAAGTACAAATAAATAGGTATTATCTGTGGAGTTTCCATTGACAATGTGGCATGTATTGTTGCTATAAGATCTCTCCTCCTCCATTAGGCTCTCAAAATACCACTCCTCGGTGCTATTTCCAACTATATAACAAATACAATGCTAAATAAGGAATTGTTTCTCCTCCTAGTGGCCTGATATTTAACATATATCAATATTCATCTAGGGTTAGGGTTTTTAATTACTCAACCCTCAATTTTGATAATGTTTTGGACCTTCTAGAATCTTCTTGAAGGTCTTCACATGGCTATCCCCATATGCGTGGGTAATTGGGGATGATGTGGCATCATCTTATACCATGGTGGTCAACACGGTAGGTCAACTTCTAAGGCATGAATTTCTTATAGAACTGTGATTGAGGCATTTGACGCACCATTGGAAAGGACTCGTATTGTATAATATAGAATTTTTCTCCATAATTAGGACGTAGGTTTAGAAAAAAGGTCAGTTGATGCCTCATAATGGCTCTAGCATATTTCTGACAGTTTCCTATCTAAAATCTCCAAAATGGTACTTACCACCAAAATAAAGGTATGCAAGTTGATTCCTCCAATTTTTTCCACGCTAAAAGCATAGAGATAGATGGAAAATAATATAATGATCTAATCTGGATCATTTGTAGACAAAAATTGAGAGAAAAATAACAGTATTGATATTATATTAAGGGTAACTTATTATACCCATTCATATCTCATGCACTCAGTTATGTTTCTTATGTGTGATTATTATTCTCTAGTCTTCAGTATGTTATTCATATTTTCACGATATTCAATATCATTCTTAACAAATTTAATGTTGAAATCATAAGAATCACATTGCCTCCTTTATTCCATTGAACATCCTATTGGGTGATACTTGTTAAGATGTCTATTTATTTTGAAGTTTTATTTTCATCAACTTGTTAAATTTTTTCCATTGAAAATCAATATTTGCAGGCCTCTAATTTATCAAAAAACAAAAAAAAAATTGTATAAAAACCATCTAAACCCCTTTATCATAGTTATATTTCATTGGTGATTGAATCAATACCTTAGTCTTTTCTATTTGAGTTAAATATTCTAATTTTTTTTACTAAAGGTATTCTCACCTTCTTTAACAAGTGTAATAAATGCACTATTAAGAATTTGATTGCTCAGTTATTATAACATCCATTTCACCTTCAAATTTGTCGTGACAAATGATGAGGGAAATGGACCAATAGGAGTAAAATAAATTTTTTAATTAACTTCCAAACAAATGAATATGGAGTAAGCATTGAAGTGGAATCTCTCATATTTACTTTTTTCTCGTTAGTAATGTGGAAACCACTAGATAATAACCTTTTTCTTTGTTTGATTTTTATTTACTAGAGAATCTTGTCTTATTCTTGATTTATAAACAATCTGAATATATATTTGTCTTTCAGTAGTAGCATTAACATGTCATAGATTCAATACAATCCTAATATTCTACGTGTAATGATCTCTAAAATTCCTCAGAGAATTCAAAAATTGAGTGTGCTTTAAATAAAAAATGATTTTTGAAGGCAAGTGAATAAAAGGGATGCAAGTTTTAGAAATAGAGGGCATATCTCTAACATTACAAGAGTCATGATTCTCATAAATCCATAGCCCTCAAAATTCTGCAAAAAATTATTCACAAAGGTCTTATGTAAAAGATCGAGGCTTTGTCAACACAAGGATGAAAGTCGTTACAACAATATACTCATTACAAATTCAATATATCAATTGTTGTCATTGAACCTAGGTGGCAATGATAACACTCATTTTCACAACTACTTGGGATATACCCAACAAACAATAGCATTCCCTATATGTTAAAAAACCTTTGAATCATATAAAAAGGGGAAGATTTGGAAGATGAACCTAAATCCAAATATTAAAAACCATAATCTTAGGATCAAAATCAGATTACAAATGATTAAGAAATAATCCTTTCTACTCAAAATCAGATTACAAATGATTAAGAAATAATCCTTTCTACCATAAATCTCTTGAAACAAGGACAATAGATATATTTTAAACATTTGTTGATATATGAGAAAATGTACAAATATATAGGTGATGTGCAATACACCAATAAAAAGTTGCAAACCTATCGAAACCTTCTTGAAGTAAAACATTGTACAAGTATCACCAACCTTGTGTAATATAGAAGACCAAAACCTAGATTAAGGGAGAGTGACTAAACTATCACATTAATAGTTTACCATCATCTAAAAATTGAACTCTATATGCAAAATCTAGATGCCATTAATGTAATGGAATTTTGTCAACAATGCCAATACAATAATCTAGATCATTAATAACTCAACTGTCACATTAATAGTGTACCATCATCTAAAAACCTAATTTTATATGAAAAATCTAGATCCCATTAATGTAATGGGATTTTGTAAACAATGCTAACATAAAGACTTAAATCACTACAACTGCTGAAAAAATAAATATAAATCAATAAATAAAATAAAAATTAGACATAAATCAATGTAAATCCTAAATATGTGAAAATTGTATTGCCTAGTAATACATGCAAGCCCTACATTATCCAATTTCATATACTCAAAGTAAAAAATGAAAAATCATTAAATTAAATGTACCATATCATATCCCTATTTTAAAAAATTATATTTAATTCTAAAATTAAAAAATTAAGTTTAATTCGAAATAAAAAAACTGACAAAGCATATATAGCGGTGGTTTGAAGAGAGTGAACAATTTTTTCTTAATTCGAAATAGAAAAAACTAACAAAGCATATATAACAGTGGTGGGTTGAAGAGACTGAAGAATTTTTTGTTATCTATTACTCATGGATGGTTCTAGAGAGAGGGAGGCAAAACGTCCGTAAAATTTGAAATCAAAACTGAAAAAGCATGATAGCAACCTCTAACGGACCTTGGAAAGCATGATAAAAAGAAAATGTAATGCTGGATAAGGAACGTTTGAGAATCCTAGGGAAAATCAAAACTGAAAAAGCTCTAACGTACATATGGTTCTTCAATAATTTCCTCCTCTATGATGTCTTTGGTATGCATTTGTGGTTGGTTGTCTTAGCATGTGTGTGGCCGAGTCTAGGTCGAGTCTCAGTCAGCCGTGTCTATGTGGGATAGAGGAGGAGGATGGATTGAATTGGAGGCACCTGAATCATCTGCTGGAGCAAAGGAAAGGGGGTTGAGCTTCTGAACGATTAGTATTGTCTTAACGAGGAGGCTGGACTGAATTGGAGGCAGCTGAATCATCTGCTGGAACAAAGGGAAGGGCGGTTGAACTTCTAAACGATCAATATTTTCTCAACGATATATTTTGTATTATTATTAGTTCCTTCTGCAGAAGTCTTAGATTGTTTTGTAAATTCATTAACAGCATTAATCTCTTCCTTCTTATTCTAAATCTCATTATTCTGAATCTCATGTCTATGCTTCCTTTAGTTTTGATTTGAAATATTTCATGCAGGTTCGGCTCTGTTCTATTTGGATGCAAACCGTCATTAGTTGGGAAAGATCAATGACGGAAGTAAGATGTCAGGTTTCAAACCCTTCAAAACCTTTTCACAAATCCACTAGGACTCTAAAGGTATGTACGCATTTTCCTTCTCTCAATAGGTTAACCTTAACGTCATTTCTCTTTCCATGGCTCCAGGTATCGGCCATGTTGAATACATGTAATCTTTAGTTAATAAGAGGTTTAACCTAATTTTTTTAAGAAACTAAACTAGTCTGTTTAGTAATTTAATATCTTATATTATTTTTCTCATTATAATTTAATATCTTGTATTATCTTTCTCATTATCTTAACCTACCTATATCATCTCTTTTTATTTAAGTAATCTTTCATTCGTTTCTCATCTGGAGTAGCTTAACCGACCCATCTCTACTAATGAAATTTAGGGTTCTTTTATCAGTTCACTGTATTTTTACTTAATTTTTTATTTATCCCACATCCCATCTATTACACACTTAGAAATAGCAACCTGAGAAACTCCAATGATACCTCTCATCTATTACACTCACAGGAATAATAACCTCCGAAACTCCAGTAATACGGGCTCCACCCACTACGTCAAGAAAAAATGGAATACAAAGAGTTTATTACTATTCACAATTCTAATTCTAAGAACATTAGATCATTTGTTTTATGCTTAATGGCTTTGAGGCTTTAAATTAACCTTTTCTATTTTAATGTAATTTGTGTAATTCCCTAAATAAATGCTATTTTTCTTTTTAACTTAATTTGTGTAATTCCCTAAATAAATGCTATTTTCTTTTTAACTTAACTTGTGTAATTTCAAATAAAATGCAATTTCAAACTGAAATACATCATCACAAACTAAAAATCTCAGATGTATCCCCCTACATGTCCGCGGGCGCCTAAACAGAATGAACGAAAAGTGGTTTCAAATGTTGTCATAGAAAAAAAAGATTTGCATTTCTTCCCACCGAGAAAAGTGGATTCAAATGTTAGGATAGAAAAAATATATTTCCATTTCTTCCGGTAGGTATTTTTTTTATTTTAAATAAAAATAAAAATAATTAAAATTTTAAAAATGCTAAAGTTTTTTTTTAATTTTCAATAGCAGTTTACATTAATAGGAAAAATATATAAATTTGTTTTACCTATATCTCTAAACAAAAACAAAGAAACAAAAATATTCATTCCATAACCAAAACTCCAACATCTCCATGCACACAGAACATAATGATTGCCTTACACAAGCCTCTAAAACTCCAAAAACAAAAAAAATCAGACATTTTAAAACCAAAGCTCTTTAACATTCAAACATACAAGCCATAATCCACTGTTCCATTCCAACCTTTCATAGCTTCCATTTAATATATCTTTAAACTTCACAAGACAACAAACATGATCTTTAACGTTACACCATACTGGACAACCCATTTGTAATTTTAATTAATTCTTCTTCAGCCTAATTAAGCAAATAAATCTTTGTGTACACATATTTTTCATACACCAGATATCTCATTATATTTTACCACACATGTTTTAATTTAAACATTTATTATTTTTTTATTGTGGATAAACCTATATTTCTAAATTTTCCACACCACCACATTTCACATGTGCCTTTTGAAGCTGCATACAAACCTGAAATATCTACTGGTATATATCTTTTGGTCCTTTTGTTAGTTTATTTGTATTGTTTTGTATCTTCTATTATCATTCATTATGAAATTTTTACTTCAAACAACATAATGGATTCATGATTCTCTACTCCATATTAAAAAATGGATTTGTCTGCACCACACATTGCATTAAACTCTGATCCTAAAGAATTCATTCTCATTTTGTATTCAAGATATGTGGAAATAAAATTTGGTTAGTGTGCTGAAAAAGGATTAGGGCTTATTATTAGGGATCTAGGACTTGTTAGGCTATGATAGGGCAACCTAGTCTATCTAGGTTAGCTAGATTAGTCTATGTAGGTTAGATAGAGTAGGGTACATTGGGTTAAGGTGATATGGGCTAGGTTATTGGGTAATCCCAATAGGTTAGTTTAGGTAGTGGCAGGATTAGGCTGTTGGGTAGGCTAAGGTTAGGCAAGGATGATTTAGGGGTTGGTTCTAGCTAGGACTAGGGAAGCTAGGCTAGGGCCTCGCTGAGAGAAGTATGAGAGAGGAAAAGAGAGGAGTAGGGGAGAAGGTATGGAGAAGTTGCAGTAGCAGGAGGAAGGAGAAGAGATGACATATATATATATATAGGAGGGATATATAGAGAGAGAGAGAGAGAGAGAGATGGGTGGAGAGGAGGGCTAGAGGGATGGGGATGAGAGAGAGAGAGAGAGAGAGAGAGGGATAAAGGAGACACGAGAGGAGGAAAGTGGAGAATGGAGAGAGGGAGGAAGGGAGAGGGAGAGTTATGGGAAGCAGAGAGATGAGGGGAGAGAGAGGGATGAAAGGGAGAGAAGGATAGGAGGAAGAGGAGGAAGGGAGAGAGAGAGAGAGAGACAAATGAGAGAGAGAGGGGGGATCATGTGGTGAGGAGACAGGAGGAGGAGAGAGAGAGAGACAGAGGGGGAGAGGAGAGGAGAGAGAGAGGAGGGGAGAGAGGGAGAGGGAGAGAGAGATAGAGAGAGAGAGTGGGGGGGAGAGAGGAGGAGAGAGAGATAGAGAGAGAGAGAGAGAGAGAGACATGGAGAGAGTGGACGGAGAGGGAGAGGGGGAGAGGAAGGAGAGAGAGAGACAGAGAGGGACGGAGAGGAGGAGAGGGAGGATGAAGAGTGCCAGTGGGGGGGTGACAGAGGGGTGACTGAGGGAGAGAGGGGGGAGGGAGAGAGGGATGGAAGAGAGACAGGACAGAGAGAGAGAGAGGAGGCAAGAGAGAGAAGGAGGAAAATAGAGGGGAGAGTGAGAGAGAGGGGCAGTGGGATAATTTTATGGATGGCAATTTATTTTAAAAGGTAGAACCCTTGATGAATCCACTAATCCTTCATATGACAACTATAAAATTATGCTATATTTTTGTAAAACATTCAAATTTCTAAGTATTTATATAATTTGTATAAAATTTGGCGATTTTAAAGGAAAAGTAATTTTATCCTATAGAGTTTGGGCTAATCATTTTTTAGAATAGGGAATCTCTTTTGGGGAAAAACCATGGAAAAAAAGCCCATGAGCGAAATCTATCCCCTAAAATCATCCCTTGAGGGGGAGGAAAGATGGGGACATAGAGAAGAGAAAGGTGAGAGAGAGAGAGAGAGAGGAGGGAGGGAGGGATAGAGAAGGAGAAAGAAAGGGAGAGGGAGCTGGTAGCTAGGGGGGAGAGAGAGGATGGAGAGCAATAGAGAGATGAATGGAGGGGAGAAATAGCAGGATGAATATGAGAGAGAGAGAGAGAGAGAGAGAGAGGGCTGAAAGAGAAGAGGAGGAGAGGGTGGGATAGAGGAAGGTAGAGAGTAGAGATATGGAGGAGAGAGGGAGAGAGGGGGTAATGGAGGGAGAGAGGTGTGGGGGGGAGAGAGAGAAAGAGAGGAGGGAGAAACATGAGAGAGAGGGGGAGAGGAGAGAGATCTGGGGAGAGAGAGAGAGAGGGGTTTGAGAGAGAGGAACATGAGAGAGAGAGGGAAGGAGAGAGGCTAAAGAGAGTGAAGGAAGGGAGGGAGAGAGAGAGAGAGAGAGAGAAAGAGATGGATGGAGTGAGACGGAGAGGGAAAAAGAAGGGGAAGAGAGAGAACACTTGATATATATGTGTGTGTTAATGAATGAAAAGGCCCATGGGTCAGGGTAAACCAAAACAGAGGGAAATGACTGCAAAAAATCAACTCTAATATCATGTATGCTATATAATAAAATATGCTAACAAGACAAGATAAAGAGCCCACCATTCAGAGAATGCCTCAAATAAGCCCACCGTTAAGAACTTGACTCAAATAAATACACCTACAACTTGTCCCTCAACAACCATAAAACACAAGAATATGATGATAATATATAAAGTCCCCACATCCACAGCATAATACATCAACATTCATAACAAAAATTTTCAAGATATTAATTGATGATGAAAGATTATTTCTATTAATGTAATCAATGTATGAATGAATTACAAACTGTATCAAGATGGTTCAAATGAGAAACTAAATCCTTCCAAATTGGCCTCCACCCACTCAATCCTCCACCAAAGACAAACCTTATAAGTGATAATGAGGTTCTCAATCAAGTAGGGAAGAGCTTGGGGATGAATAATGTGTCTTTAACTGAAATCCACAATGGGATGCACTAACATGAAGTGAATAATTTCTACAAAGTAACTTTTCTCTCAAAGTTGGATATTCTTCTCCCTTTCCACAGCTTGATATGGCCCAGATGACAGCCTAAATGAACTAGTATTGATCTGCATTGTTTTCGATATGGAAGGTCAAGGATCATGATCTCATGATCGACATGGAACCGACACCATTTTTAAATTTTGATAGAACTTCATGTATGTGGGTTGTAGTGGTGGAACATGTGTATACACATGTTTTATAATAGCGAAAATTTTATATGTGGAAAAATATTTTAACTATGGGAACTATAAAAAGGGAGTTTTTACTCAAATAAAATTCAATATAACTCTAATTCATTTGCTTTTTTGAAATGGAGTCTAACAAAGTGGATTTTATTCATTAACTTTGTTTAAGAATAATGAATTTGAGCATATGGAGTTGGATGATGTAGGAAAGAAAAAA
Organism: Picea sitchensis; assembly: GCA_010110895.2. Taxonomy (NCBI): domain Eukaryota; kingdom Viridiplantae; phylum Streptophyta; class Pinopsida; order Pinales; family Pinaceae; genus Picea; species Picea sitchensis. The sequence goes on along the minus strand of SNQJ01S0139490.1, from coordinate 15,087 downwards.
ATTACCTATAAAAACAATATGTTTAGCATTGGGACTACTTTTTGTACAATTTATATGCACATCTCCTTGGTATAGTTATCCAGATATTCATGTTGGTACTCATTACCAAATTAGATTATATCATTGACATTTAGATTTTGCATGTACAGTTTGGTTTAACATCTTGAGAATATAGGTCAAGGAGGTGCTGGAGACAGATATGCAGGGTAGGGTGCAATCTAGGTTTTGTTTAGTTTAAGTCCAATAGTGAGCTATTAATATGGTAGATGATTACTTTACGGTTATCTATGCTTTTGTCTTATGTATTATAATGTTTTAAAATTGTGACATTTCAACTTTCTGAGAACATAAGACATGCCCTATGTGATGTAGATATCAATACAATGTTCTACATTGATGAGGTTGGATCCCTTAGCAACTTAGATATTTTTACTGAGTACATCACCTTTTATTTGTACATTCTTTTATATTAGTATTAGTTTATATTAATTGCATTTTGGTTTGTTTGTTATGATTTATGGAATAGTTACATAGTTAGTATGAATGTTATGTTGGTAGTGAAATATAGATTTGAGGTTTTTTCATGCTAGCATAGAAGACATACTAGTGGTAATAATGACCATAAATCCATCAGTTTATTAATGAGTTATTTGCTATGGTTAACATGGATCTTATTCTCTCAATTGAAATAATTTTGACCAATGCATCCATTCCTATAGAATGATTGCATCTAATTAAATTATATAGTTTTCAGGCCATAATCAGGCTACAATTAGAATTTGATATAATTATAATGAATATAGTGGAACATTTATTTTCAAGTGACTTGAAATTCAATTGAACATTTAATTTTATGTATGTTTAAAACACCCTACCTGCTAATGAAACACCACCAGGATCATACTTTCCTTTGTAGACCCCCAAAGCTCAATGAGCCTAGAAATTGCTTATTGCTCCTCCCAACATCATTTCATACAATCCCATATTTTGACAAATTGTATCTATGATATTTCAATATCAAAAAAAAAAAAATTGGAATTCTTTTTCCATACAAATTATAAGTCATATTTCCTACATTCAGCTTAAGTTGAATATATCCATTGCCAATATGTTTTCAATTGTAAAGTTTTAAATCTCTTACAAACTTTATGGTGTGATCCAAAAATTATCTTCTCTATAAATATGGTCTTTATAAGATAGATTACAAGTTGGTTTTTTCAATATCTGCAACATATTGTCTATTGTAAATTGAGAATTGTACATCATAAGCCAGTCACAACAGAAATGTAATTTGTGTTAGTGGGTTCATGCCTTTCTAGTGCAATTGAAACCCCACCTTCAAAATCTACATCTCTTGAAGATATTTTGCAATGATTGCAATGTGGGTTTGCATCCACCAAATATCCATAAATTGGATTACAATAGCTTCCTCTTCATTTAATATTAAAACATTGGAAAATCCATGCTTTGGTTCGTTTAAGTGTTTGACTTGTTTAATGATTTTTTACTTACATGATTTCAAAGATATATTTTTTATTTATCACCAATGTTTTTAAGGGATAGTTCTTTAGGTTTTTATCGTGATGGTTGTTATGCACATTCTCATGGTGATTTTCATTGTGTAGTTGATGGATAAATCCAAAAATATATATCCTTATAATAAAATCCATTCTACATTTATGGCCACTACGACAATCCAATTTTAAGTTACTTGATTTAATCATAGCAATTTACATGAGATATATATATTTTTAAATTGTAATAGATAGGGTATTGGTTGTCTTTCATTTTCTTGTTTATCTTGAATTCTTCTGGGAGAAAATATTTCTATCATTAATCATGCAATAATCCCTTTTGGAGGAGATAAACATTTAAGTTCATATTTTGAATGCTAATATCAATGAATAGACCAATAAGTATTGGAAGCTTAATATGTTTTTTCTTTGAGAATAGTAGCATGTAGAACCACATGGCAAGAGTTTCTCATATAATAGCTACAATGTTATGGCCCCTATTGGTATTTTATGGGGAGAGTAATTTATGCTCTAACTGGTATAATGTTTTATATTGTTTTAACACATTCGTGAAATAAGGTCGCTCTAAGTTCAAGCATAATTTCCCTCTCTTGGTATGAGAATTTTTATGAATTACAATGTCATAGATATTTGTTTGTATGCTAATTTAATATAAATTATTTACATTGATATCAAGTTTTGGGGTATTCAAAAATTCTCTAAGAATTAGGAACATCAATTAGAAAATCATAATTAAAACTAATTCTTTGGATCCTTGACTAAAAATCCCTCTGATTAATGTAAATGATATTGTCAATTTTATTGCAACTTAATGCCATGTTCTTACATTGATGATGAAATGAATTTCTATTTCTACAATGAACTCTTCAAGTAAATTTGTAAGAATTTTAGTTGGATTTAATAATTATCATATTACAATGATCATGTACAGAATTCATAACAACAACACATCACTACTAATTATGTCCAAAGTGGATCTTCAATCATAAAGTGATCTTTCCTTACTTATTTTCACTTATAATTCCTTAGACAATCACTTACAACTATAATTTTTAGACTCATTTGTATATTAATAGTAATTTTTAATATCTAGGAACATAGAAACCCGAGTGAAGGAGAATTAGAATCTGCGTCAAGTAGAATTAGAGTCTACTTCAGGCCATGAATAAAGTGGTGGTAAAAACCAAGAAAGTAGTTGAAAATATTTGACTAATTGAGATTTAAAAATAGATCTCCATATTGAATGGATAAGATAAGGGAAACAATAATCTTCAAAGACTTTTTCCCAATGGTGACTTTTATCTAGTATACTTCACAATAAGTTCATCTTTCTTAATATACTATTGTGTACATTTTCTAGAAGTTGATACTCATGGATGGAACATTAAATTTCATATTGAATGTATTTAGAATGTCGACTCTTGAATTTTTATGTCTAAAGTACCATTACTATTTTTCTCAAATTCCATTAATGAATTCATTTTATATATATTAAGAAACCTTACTTCATGTCTTGTAAAATACATTTCTCATTTAGTAAAGTCCAAGGTGTTAAAATATTATTCAAACCAATAAGAAAATATGACATGTGTATAAATCTTCTAATTATTTATTTTTACAAAAGAATTGTATAAATAATTCCATGAGCTTTGGTGTTAAGTTTACCACTCCTTTGATGAAACATACATTACATGTGTGGCCAACATTAAAGAATAAAATAGGAAACTTTTTCTGTGAGTATCAAAACCTTCAAAATCTATTTCTCATAATCATTGATACATGACATTCTTGGAGTTGTCTGAGATTTAAATGATATGTTATTTTTAGTTTATATAGTATGGCTCTTTCATTTGCAAGAAATACTTAAATGGAATGAGTCTTGCTATGAAGAAATAAATGAGGTGAAAAATGACTCCAATGGCCACCAAAAAAAACCAATAGAAACTTTCATCCAATGCATCATAGACTATAGAAAAAAGGTGAACTTAGAGGGTAACTTTTTCCAACATGTTGTGGAATAAAAGGATAGTTCCGATCGATAAAAGGAAGGAATGAATCCCAGTAAACTAACACCTTTTTCCCATGTGGTAAGTGGAATTCACGAAGGTTTACACATCCAAAGAGGAGAAAGCAGTGGGTGCTCGTTATTGGAGGGAAATGGAAAAAAACTAAGTGATCTTCTTGAGGTAAAATGAGGGAGATAACCTTAGTCTTAGAGGCTCAATAAGAAGATTTTACGTCGACCACCCACAGAGAGAAAAGTCGACAGCAAGATTAAAGTAGAGATTGCACCTGCTGTAAACGGATAGGGGAACCCACTCCTGTAAGGCCATATGATATGAATATTTTAAGTACATACCACTCCTTAGACTCAAAGGATTAGATATCATTCATTCCATCAACCCAGGATTAGAACAAAAAAGTCTTGACGCTCTAATCGCTACAACCAAACCTCTAAACTAACAGACCAACATTTGATATCGTCGTGGACTCTATGCATACTGACGAACAATATATATTATCCGAAATAAGTGGGAACCTTCAGAAGACATTAGGCCAATAAACAAACATTTATAGGTTTTGAACCATAAGTTGCATTGAATCTTCATGTAACAAGTCCCAATATGTTATTTGGGTGATGAAAAGGTGGGAATATATAAAGAAAAGGATGAAAATATGGAATCCCCTAAGTCAAATCCCAGTATAGTTTGAAATGGAAATTCCTTTCAACAACTTTTCTACCAAATGGACCCATATTTAAGGGTCAGACAAGCTAGGTCAACTAAAGACAAATAAAGCAGATAGGTCAAGTAGCTCAAATGGAAAAACTCAAGTAAGACATAAGCGTATTAAGATCTATGTCAATTGAGAATATATTATAGGACAAAAAACTCAAGTAAGACATTATCACAAGTCACAAGTCATGATATAACAAGAAGTTAGTGCTCAGTATCAGTTCTAAGATGGCCAGTTTCACGATAGGGGCAAAGAGAAATATGGGTCAAAGGATTTACCTATGGGTTGGCTGAATGACCAATTTGATAAAGGCCACGAACCACAGGGGAATGAACATCAATGATATTTCAGGCTCATTCGATGGATTAAGCAACATCCCAATATTAATTGTAGATGTTTAACAAGGGACAACGAAAAGGTCGAAGTCTGGGAGATAAAATATATGAGAAGATCGTCTTGTAACACCCCTTAACTCGTGACCGGAAGAATGAAAGGACGTCTCTCCCCTTAATTATTTTTTTTGAGGGAATAAAATAGTTTGATGCATGTATGATGATTGTATTAATTGTTTTTAGATCATAGAACTTATGAAAATGGTTTATATATCCCAATTGATACAATAATTCCTTTCTAGATGTACTTTTAGTGTTATTGAATTATTTATTGTGGTCATTTATAGTACATTTATAAATTATCTAAACTTAACCAATGTCACCAGACTGCCCATCATACTTAAGATGCACCTGTCTCCACCACACCAACATAAACAATATCGTTTATGCACCCTTTATGCACTTTGAGGACATGCAGTACTACTTTAATCACCAAAATTCACACTAAATTGTCATGGAACTAAACTCATTATTAGACTGTTAATTAATTAAAATATGAAGTAATGATAATATATATGTATGTATTGAAAAATACATGAAATCTTTCAATTATCCATGACATCATAACTATAAATGAAGATTAATACAAGAAGTTAGAACCAAAAAAACTAGAAATTAATTCAAACCATGGCATAAACCATAATAATAAACAAGGAAGGAATTTTTATTACATAAGAGTGAGGATCTCTCACTGATTGGGTGAAGAGATTTCATCCAAGTGTTGATGTTGAGGGGGTTGGATCATGAAGGACTGCGATTTAAGATCTTCGATAGGTGGAGAAGAATTTCATCTTAGAGATCACACTGTGTCAAGGACAAGAGAGAGCAGAGGCAAACCACATGTGGTTTTAAGTTGACATAATGTAGAGGAAAGTGTAGCCCATAAAAAAAAGTTGTACAATTTTTACATACATGTGTGTGGGTGCGAGTGGAGACATGAATGCATACATAATTATGAAGAAGGGAAGGAGTGTACTCCTCGAAAAGAATGGTGTTCAAGAGTCATACAATGGAACAAAATGTCTCAGCTGTAAAAAACCCCTCTATTATGACCAAAAACGATGTACCATAGTTAATTTTTTTTCTTTGCAATAGGAAATTTAGTATCACTACATAATGAATAGCATTTCTGGTAAGACATATCATAAATTAGGTAATGACATAACCACCTGACCGTGATAATTAATAGCATAATACTCACAAAAATTAATAACATAACATAATCAACACATTAACAAAAAATAAATAGTTGCACAATATACACTTCATCATAATAAATAATGATGCATAATCGACACATCATCACATTAGATAACGACACATAATATACAAGTATAATAAAATAGTGACGTAATATCAAGTCATCACATAATGATAACATAAAGAAACTACCTTCGCAACCTATCATGCATGGTTAGGACCTCCAAGAAAGATAAGAAACGCCAAGCCTAGGATTCATCCGATTAATTTTGACCACTTGCTGTATTAGGGCTGGAGATTGTTCTAAGGAACAAGAAGGTCTCTAAATCCCACTAATACAATCAAGTCAAAATCCAGCTAGATCAACAATCAATCTCAATTATCAAGTAATCACAGTGCAAGAGTAATATAATTACTAATCAATCATACATGAACATTATTTTAAATGCATAAGAGAAATCTACCTCCAAGAGAAATCTATCTACAAAACATACATCAACATCATATTAATGGCTTAAGAGAATCTAGTTCCTAAAACAATCATACATCCACTTTTATTTAATGGCTGAACACAAACATAAGAATCACAAGAGGTCATTTCCAAACACACAACCACCACCATCGCCCTTCAACATATTTATGTGTGAATGAGTAAGAGAAAAAGTTGTAAACAAATGTAGCATCGCCAGACAACAAGTGAATATCCAGGTAATAAATAAGGCCTATTCTAACCATCAATGGTAAATTGCTAAGTAAATAATTAAAGGAAAATATCATTTGAATACAGAGTCTTGAGAGTTCATATTTAGAATTATGGTTAGCCATAACTATTGAACAATAGCTTTATTTTGTTAAAAACTCATAGGAATATCATTCTTCTCAAGAAAGACATACCATTCATTGTAAAGAGACATAAGACACAACCAATTTTAGAGCTCGATGTGTAGGTTGAATGACGGAATTGGTTCATCCTGGCAGACTATAGGATAAACCTTCTCAGGACAAAATTACTTTGAGAGTCAGAACATTGTTGTTGAAGTAAGCTCTAAAAGTGTAGATTCTTGAAATAGAAGTAATTGTGCTCAGAGATCGATGTGTAGGTTCAATGGAGGAACTGGTTCATCCTGGAAGACTGTAGGATAAACCTTCTTTTTCAACCATAGTTTTAGAGCTCTTCTATCTATCTCTTGTGACCCAGGGACTCTACATACATCAATATAGTGGGATGTCATGTGATACTTCCATTTTAAGAAGATGACATCACTCTCTTTAGGTTCCAATGGAGGCACAACATAGGAGGAACTGGTTCATCCTAGTTGACTACATGATAAATCCTCTCTTATATCCTCATTTATAGAGCTCATTCTAACTATTGTTGTGATGTTTTATCACTACCCTACCTTTGAGCATGATTTACCTTCTGATTGACTTCTATCAATGAATTTGATTTGTTTCCCTATGGAATCATTAACTCTTTTGGCAGGCCTATAGTGATAGACTCTTGTCCTCTAGCTCCACAACCATTTCTGATTGGATATAGACTTTTTTATAACTCTCCTCTCCTCTAGAGACCCACATCGATGGAGGATGAAGTCAGTGCACTCATCAATGTTGTTGAAGAGGCTATTTGGAACAACGCATGCCTCTTCTCCTCAACAAATGAGCTCTCTAGGTGCACACTTCAAACATTGTCTACTTCTGAAACAATAGGTTTGTCCTCTTCCTCTAGTTTCACAACTCTCCATTTTGTCCTCCATCCACTTCCATACTTACATATCCTATCACTTTCTCCCATACTTCTCCCTTTTCCTCTATCGTTTTTACTTCTACTCGTTTTTCTCCCACACAACCTACTATCAAAACCATCTTCCCTCACACTGCATAGCAAAACCCAACTCTAGATTCATACATTCTGTTGTTTTTAATAGGCCTCTTCCACATCTTTCCTCATCCCTCACTATGTGTCCACCTACTCTTGTAACACCCTATGGCCTCATACCCCATAAACTTTCCTCCTCTCACAAGAGTTTTCATGCTATCCCGGCCTCTCTTGAACCATCAATATTTCCTAGAGATGCTCAAAAGTCTCAACGTCGTCCACTTGGAGGAAAGAAAACTCTTCAATGCCCATGGGCCTCGAAGAAAACAAAGAATACACTTGTTATTGGAGTGGATATAAGCCTGGAGGACTAGGTCTCTATGGCCTTGTGCAACCTTGTGGGTATGCTTTCTTATAGATACCTTTACACTACAAAACTGGATGACTGGATGATAGTCACTTTGCAAACCACTGATATGTCCCTCTCATATCTTGGGTGTGGTTGGCTCCACTTTTAGTTCAAATCTTCTAAGGATACAACAACTATCCTAGAGCATCTTTGGACTCTGGATAAGAACAATGTCATGTTGAAGCCTTGGTGAGTGAATTTTGATCCTACACTAGACTATTTTCGCCTTCGATACCTGTGGGTTCTCCTTCCTAGACTACCACTTCACCTCTGGAATGAAAAATCACTATTGGCCATTGGTAACTCCTTAGGCCACTTCATCTATGTGGACTCCAAGATACTTATTGGCCCAGACAAAAAACTGGCAAGGATTCTAGTAGAAATAGGCATTCATGAGGGTCTAATTAAATCTATGGATATATATTGGATAAGACATCTTACTCGCCAAAAGCTTGAATACCTCGACATTCCATTCAAATGTTCTCTCCACAAAAAATCTGGCCACCTGCAAAAGTCTTATACTCGCGCTATTGAAGATGAAATGTATGAGGATTCCATGCTTGAACTTGCTACGAATTTGGACTCCTCGGATTTGAATAAACAGATCAATCTTCAAGACTACCCTAAAGATGGATTTTCACCTAACCTAGACTCCATCATAGGTAAGATTAAGATCATCTTCCCGACTCTATTCTCCTCAATTTATTCTTGGGAAAAAAGACTCCTTAAATAACTCTTCAGTTCTTACCAAGAGATCATATACTCTTCCTTGGGGGGATGCTCCTTGTGAACCTTCAGAAACCCCCCATTTACATCAGTCTCCCTATCCATCCTCGCATTTAGCCACTACTACACAAGCATTATCACCTATCTCGCTACCCTCTCTTACATCTCTTGGCCTACCTGAAGTAATGCTTCCTTGCACCTTGTCTTTAACTGGCACACCCTCCACATCGGCCTCCCCCCACTCTTCCCACTTGTCAAATACACTTCTGAAACCATCTCCTCTATATCTATATGACTCTATAGAAGCTTGATTGTCCACTACTACCTTTCTTCCCATACCCTCCACTTTGGTGACTGAGAGCACCCTATAACATTCTCACGATATGGAGGAGTTTAATCGCTAACCGGGTCTCAACAAAATCATCTCTGATGTTAGAAAGATTGATGTTGTTCTTAACACCTTATTAACTACATACAAAGAAGTCTTAAGCCCCACTCCCTTACCCACTTATATGGGTAATAATTTACACAGTTTTCCAGACATGGGAACAGTGGGATTGACTTTCTAGAAGAAATCATCATCCTTTTCCTCTGGAAAAATAATTCACTTGACTAGAGGGAACTAATTCTAAAATTCTCCAATCAAACTGTGAGCACCCATCGCAAGGGAGGGCTCTTCATCTACTCTTGCACCGCGGGTTCCCCACACTTCACGACATTAGCTTTAGAGCCATGAAGTCTCTAGCAAGAGAAAATCCATGATATTTCTCTCCCTCAACATAAGAGGTGTTAGCCCCCATAAAAGTTGCCTCCTTCAGAATATTTCTATCACATTCTTGTCCAGATATAATTTTTCTAGAGGAAACACTTGTTGACAACAAAAATGCTAAGTCCTTTTTAAATCTGTTTCACTTTAATTGGCACACATGCATAGTAAGCTAACTTTGTACCTTTGGAGGCTTGGTTTTGGTTTGGGATCCTGCCAAATATGATATTTCCTCCTACCTTTGATGTGGAGACATCTTGTTGTCCGGTTTTTGTAGTTCTAACAACAAAAGGATAAATTTAATCAATGTATACAGTCCCTATAATGATAGACATATTTTTTGGGAAAATCTAGTTGATAGAGGTCTTCTTGACTTGGAAAATTTTATAATAAGTAAGGATATGTATCTCACTATCTCTCTCCATGGGGAAGCCTGGGGCCATCTTCACACAGACAATAGCGTGCATTATTCTACCACCATTTTCACAACAATAACTGCACTACGCCCCAGGCTCTTAGCTCCTACTTGGCAATAATGGGTGAATGGGACCTGATGCTATCTCTAAGAGGCTTGATCATTTCCTTATTGTTGAACACTTAATCTCCACAGAGGATCATATTTGCACCTGGGTGGATTATCCTTTTTTTATCAGATCATGGTCTAATTATCTTGCAGCTTGACTCATCTATTCAAAAGATCGTTTATCCTTTCAAACTCAATTTGAGATGGCTTCATGAATCTAACCTCAATCTCCATTTTCATTGGATGGGAAAGACACCACCTTTTATCCGAGCCTTGTATTCAACATACATATATTTTTAAGCTTAAGAGCCTTAAAACCTGTTTAAAAGCTTGGGCAACCAACCATAAGAGACACAATGCACAAAGGCTTCTAGATATTTAAAGTGAGATACAATCCCTTCTTTGAAGGCATGTGCATGCTAGCATCATTGGTGATCGAAATTAGTCTTAAAAAGGATTGGAATTGAAAGAAAACTAACTTCTTTCTAAAGAAGAAGCTACTTGGAGACAACGCTGCAGAAAATCCCGGATCAAGAGTGGTGACCTCAACATGAAATATTTTTATAACATTTCTAGCTCATGCAGGAACATAAATCACATTTTGAATATTATTGATGCATACAGTACTTTCCATAGTGGACAACGGGCAATAAAAACAACAATTGTAAGACATTTTCAACCTTTTTCTGAGGAGAAAACTACCGGAAATTTACATACATTGGTCACTGTTGCTAGTCTATTTCCCCATTATTTACTAAGGTTGAGTCCCTTACTCTTGAAAGTCCCTACACTATACAAGAGATCAGGCTTCCTTAAAATATATATCTAAAGATAAAAGTCTGTGCCCCTATTAACCGGATTACAAAATTTTATCTCAGACTTTTCATGGTTGGCTGTGATATTCTGGTTTGTGGAGGATACTAGAATTAGTGGGAAGGTGGTTGGAGCTTTGAAATTGACCTTCCTTACTCTCATTCTTAAAACAAACAATCCTTCTACATTTGTTTATTATAGGCCCATTTCTCTCTACAAGTAACTGTGGCTATAAATTCATCTCAAAATCATTGCACTGTGATAAAGCCAATACTCTCTTGGACCCTTTTGAAAGAATAGTTGGGGTTTTTAAAAGGATGTCAGATGCTAGATTCCATTGGTACTTCCCAGGAGTTCCTACACAGTATCAAATTTAAAAATTCAAAGGCACTTATCCTCAAACTCAATTCTCCACAAAGCTTTCTTGATTTCTATAGACTGGGACTTCCTCAAATTGATCTTGACTGAGATGGGGTTTAGCCATTCTTTAATAAAATGGACCATGAGTTGTGTAGTTAGCGCTAACCTTGCCATATTTATTAATAGTGAATCCTCCTCCTTTTTTTTCATTGGTAGAGGTCTTCAAGTGGATGTCCCCTCTCCCCCGCTTCTCTTTCATTCTCTAAGGAAGTCTTTGAGTCTACCTCAATTTGGTTGGCAGATGATGGAAACTCCCACTGTATTACAGGTTCTAGAATAACGCGATTCACTATCTCCTCTTTGTCGATGATCTTCTCATCATGACAAATGATTTTCTTCAAGAATGGAAATAGATTAAAGAGATTTTAAAACTCTTCTCCTAAGAACTTCTACAGAATCAATTGGGAAAAAAATCAAATCTCTACTTTGGTAAAATCTTCAAAACAACTTTGAATCATCTCAAAGGTATGTTTCCCCACACCTTTGCTCATATTTCTTCAGGTATTATGTATATGGGAGAAATTCTTAAGAGTATACTCCTACAAGCTGTCGGACTACAACTGGCTCATCACAAAAGTTGAGAAAACGACAGGTCACTAGTGCACGAGATGGCTCTCCTCAGAGGCCCAGATAATATCCTCATAAAAGCTGTCCTCGAAGGATCAACCACTTTACTGGATGGCTCTCAAGATCCATACCTACTCTCAATTATCTTCCCACCAAACCCCAATTGGCATAATAAATTCCTCCTGGGTCAGGCTCTCTCACACCACCCTCGACAACACCTCCAAGAAATGAGAAGTTTTGGAAAAACCCAAACAAAAAGGTGGTTGGGGGATTCAAAATTTACTTCTCTTCAACCAAGATCTTGCATCTAACTCCCTCTAGATTGTGTTTACCATTCCAAGCATTTTTCAATCAATTATAAAGAACAAGTACCTATCACAACACACAGTCTCTAGCTGTCTTCTTTTCGATTCAGATATCACCAGGGCGTATTCTATATTCTGGAAAAATTTAAATAACCAAAACATTGATAACCCGTTGGCTATGTTGGTAAAATAGGTTCGTAGTCATTCCATTGTCCCAGGGGCACAAACCACACCAATATTTGGGAAACTCCTAAATACCTGGCCTCCTGATGATGAAAAATTCACACCTTTAAATGTTTTGTTACTGATACTAAGCTAGAGAATTAATTCCTAGTTCCAGCTTTTTCCTACTGCATTGGCATATCCAGTTGCCTGTGACTCAACACTGTGAAAGCCTTATCTTAGAACGTTTCTTTTCAGTAAAAATCCTTAGCTCTAATCCAGTATCATTTTAAATGATTCGATGACCAACTTGTAGGAGACTATCTAGAAAAATCACATTCCATAATATTTATAAATCCATTTCAAATTCTCTCTGGCACAATAACACTAGAGGATGGAGAAAACACCTTTGGACCTGGCGCCTACTACCAATTTAAAATTATTCACTTGGCTCATGATTGAATATAAATTGAATACATGGGATATCCTTCAAAGGAAGGGTTGGACCGGGCCAAATATTTGCCACCTCTACCACATTGATGCAGAAACTGCGGACCACCTATTCATCAAGTGCCCCTACACTAGAAAAGTTTGGGACAAAATTACTTCCATTTTAATTTTTAAAACTACTTGGGATGGGCCTACACTTGCAGACTGCTTTGAACATTGGACTCACATGGTGCACAATCTAAATTAGTTGCCTTACCTAGTTTGTTGTTCCATTTGGATGGACATAAACTTTTTTTTTTAAATTGGATCACTCCATAATCCTACAATTTAGAAACTGCTTGGTTTATTTAACACCTGGACTACTACCCATACTAAAAATCAATGTATACATATTACAAAGAGGGATCCTTATCTAGAGGACACACCTACATGATGGTTTGATGGAACAATGCTATCAAATTGCACTCATAGCGGCGGTGGAGGATTGATTAAAATCACAAAAAATACATCTTATAGATGGACCTTTAACTGTGGTCCAAGCAGGGCTAACACTGTGGAATTATTGGACACCTGGGCCATGCTCTACTTGGCTTCTAGACTCCACATGGAAACTCTTCATATTTTGGGGGATTCCATAATAATCATTGAGTGTTTGAACAATAGGGGAAATCTACAAGCCATCCCCATTTTGTCTTGGAAGGACATAATTCGACTTCTCCTACCCACTTTCAAAAAACTCATCTTCAATCATATCTATCGAGAACATAACAAATCAATAGATCAATTATCCAAGATAGCTCTTCAAAAAAATGTGGGCTTTATAACATACAACCTCTGGTTATATGGCCATGAGGGCCCTCCACACTTCATAACCTTTTTAAGATTCTCTCCATCTTATGGGTGTTTTTTTATCCAATTTTGAAGACTTTCTCCTCTAGCTGAAGGGGACAATCAAGATTTTACCTGCTTTATTTGTTTGGGTCATATCCCCTCTATATACTTGTATCTTCTTAGGCTCTTAGTACCTCTCTTTCTTTTAATATGAACTTCCCCCTATGTTGGTCGAGAAACCACTAAAGGCGAAATTTCATTTGACAGATATCACTTATTAACAAAGAATTGTAAATTCTCTGCATTGAGAGCACATTATATAATCAATAAATCAGAAATTTTCCCTTTGGAAAAAAAGTTATCTTTCATTACATACCCCTTTTAGTGATTAAATTTCAATTTCAAAAGCAATTGATTGAAATCTCAATACTTATCACAACAAATTAAAATCCTTCTCTACCCGAGATGGTTCATTCTAAACATATTTTGTTTTTGGGACATAAAATTTGTCTAAATCATTTCCTTCTATTTTGTCAGTAACCAATGTACTAATAAGTTTCGACTTTAAAGTTGATAAAATTAATTTTTGGAATCCCTATCTATTACACGATATAGAACTCATACTACTTCTTCAATTAACTTAAAATTGTTAAATTACAACTTCTTACATCATAGTTTACATAAGTTATGTTTTTTTGCAAGGAATGTAGAAATAAAAATACATTCCACTAACTTAAAGGAATCGAGTTTAAGTTTAGGACTACACAGAATACATTCATATATGTCTAAGATAAGAATAGAAAATTGTTAAATAACCTTTTGGGGAGATAAATTTTAGTTTTTCCTCAAATTAAGCCATTTACAGTTGTTATATAGTTATGCAAGAATTAATAAATGAGTGATCTCTTAGCTAACCTAAGGGAGTCAAGTTAACCTAAGGATAATTCTCAATTAAGCTAAGGATGATTCTCAACCCAATTATGCATGATTAAAGATTAGCATTTCTAATTAAAGATTAGCATTTCTAAAATTCCTTAATTACTGTTGGGAGATAAGTCTAAGTTTTACTTTTGGACTAAGTCCGTTATAGTTGTCATGCATTATGTGGGAATAAAATAATTGATTTTAGCTCTCACCTAACTTTAAGGAAATCAAGATAAATTAAGCTTACTCATCTCATCAATAAACATGTTACATAAGATTTTAATAGAGTTTAATCTCTCAAACTTTTGGGAGAAGTTCAAATGGACCTTGATTTAATCTTTTGCGTTGTCGTTCTATTTAAAAGATGACTTGAATTTTGTTCACCCATGAATTTTTGTTCGCCCCAATAACACCCATAATGAGGAAAAATCTTGGGTAAAATTTTGGAAGTCGCCCTTTTTCCATGCATCGAATCTTCACACAGCAAACGAAAAGAGGTTACTTACCCA